>RJWM01038959.1:0-16354 GCA_004363535.1 Dasyprocta punctata | reverse complement strand
ATTCTTTTGCATATGACTCTTTGGGTGAATATTATAAAATAATCCTATAATTTATGTGTGCTATATTAAATCCTTTCCCTGTAAACCCTGACTACAAAATAAGAAAAGCTTGAAGATGAGCAAATATCTGCAAACTCTTCGTGCTAGCTCTGCAAGAAACGCAGGTTCTCCTCAGGAAAGCACAGACAGGCTGCACTGGGAAGGTGGGTGTCTAAGTCACTATCCTTGTCACTGAGACACAGTACTCAGGGCTACTCTGGCTCATGTTTAAGGTTCCTGGTCAGTCAGCTGACTCCAAGGGAGGAAGGGCGTGGATGGAGGAACGCTGCTCACATCATGGTGGCCAGGAACCAGAGAGAGAAGGGAGGAGTCAGGAAGAGGGATACATCCTTAGTGACCTGCCTCTAACCAGGTGCCATCTCCCAGCAGCACACACAGCTGCTGATCTCATTAGTGGATGACGAATCCAGCGATGAGCACAGCACCCCATGATCCAACCACATTCCAGAAGCCCCACCTCTGAACACACAAGGCTTTAGAGGACATTCTGCATCTAAACTGTAACAGAAGGGGACAAATATCTATAAGCAGTTCTGCATTTGGTAAGATGATTTAATTGAAAGATGTTCAGGATGAAAGTGTTACAAAAACTAAAGAAAGGTCACTTGGCCTAGTTTTATCTTGGAGAGTCTAAAAGCACAAGCTGGCATCAGACAGTGATGGCCAGCAGTGACAGAGCAGCAGCTAGATGTGTCAGCTATTGGCATCTAACATTTCCTATGTGATCTAATGACATCAGAACTGCAAGGAGAGCTGCACTTTGCTGATTCATGATTTCCATCTGAATTGAGAAGAAAGAACCCTAGCCTGAGTGGTGAGAGTTTGATTTGAGAGAACACAATAATGCCCCTAACCAAAGACCTTCACCTTTTAGAAGCATCTCCCTCAGTGGGACTGCTACCAGAGCTCAGCAGAGACAAAGGGTCTGCATTGCAGTCAGGGAAGAAGAGCAGAGATGAGGTGGCCCCAGATAGAGTAAAACTAAATATGAAAACCTAAATATGAAAGGCAAAAGTCAAGACTGATAGAAGAAAATGTAATTTATTTCATGACCAAGTATTAAATTTAAAAAAAAAACTTTTCAATCAGCCACAAATCAGTGGAATTACTTTAACTGAAAATCAGCATGATTCCCAAGTAAGTCACTGTCAATGTCTTTCATGAGGAATTCCTGAAAGCAGTGTTAAGAATAGACTAACAAAGTGATAGAACTACAATTGAGGAAGATTTTGCATTCCTAAAACCCAAGTTTCCTATGGCTGTTGCATAGGGAAATAAGAAATTTTAGGACCAGGGATGTACCTCAGTGGCACAAAGCGCCTGCCTGGCAAGTGCAAAGTCCTGAGTTGGATTCCTAGTACAAAAAAAAAAAATTGACACTAGTTCCAAGCAATATAAACAAGTGACCATTCCCACAGACTGACGGAAATCACAAGACAGAGCGTCAACCTGTAAGGAGCTATCAGGACTCAGGTGCAGAAGATACAAGCGATCAGTTAGGCTGTTCTATAGGAACAAGTTTTATATATAATACATAAGGGATTTTCGACGTAGGCCTACAATGGCCACCCGCAGAGTCAGGGGTGGAAGAGTGCGAAGGGCCCGCTGCGTGCTGGAGAACCAGAGGATGCAGTCGGAAAATGAAGGCCTGGAACTCCCTGCAGAGGCCTGTGTGAGTCTGTGCTGGGAAGACAGGGTCAAAGAGTAAAGGGTTTGCCCTGAAAGCCTGAAGATGGACTTTCAAAGGCAATAGCCAAGACCAGGGCTCCTTCTCTGAAGCAGAAGGGAGACTCCCCTCTTTCCCTTTGTATTCCATCCAGGCTATAAGCCTATTGGTTGGTGCTACCCACACCCAGGGTGGGTTCTTCCCTCTTTAGTGAATCATCCCCCAGATACACCCGGAACTATACTAAACCATCTGCCAGACTTTTCTTATTCATGCTGATGCCACAATTACAATTACAATTACCTGTCAGTCCTGCTCAGGGGGCCCAAGGGAGATCTTCGTGGGTGAGGTCCCAAGGTTAAAGAGCGCACAAGTGCAAGACGTCAGCAGCAACAGCAGGCAGCATGGAGCACAGCAGAGTGCAAGAGCATCAGAGCCATCTGTGTGGTTTCCTTGTGCCATGTTACTAGTGGCTCTGATTCCCAGAAAGTCCTGGAAGTCATAACTACTGCACACAGGATTTGTTGTTTTTAGTAAATAACTACGCATAAGCTAATTTAAAGTAATTTGTTTATAACTATTATTCCATGTGGTCTGCATTAAGTTTTTATGTTACTTAAGTGATTTATTATTCTTGTGATATTTATTAAGAATTGAATTTGCGAGCACAAGGCTGGCCTGAACTACACAGTGCGACCCTGCCTCAAAAAACCAGGGCTGGGAGTTTGGCTCAGCAGCTTATGTGCCTGTCAGGCAGGTGCGAGGTTGTGAGTTCAATCCCCGGTGCCACACACACAAAAAAAGAATTGAATTAATGAGATCTTCTAGTAATTAACATCTATATCAAATCAACCTCAAAGGGTGTATTTACCAACCCTCTTGGGGTGGTGGTAGATTGAACCCAGGGTCTTCATGCTGTGTCATAACCCCAGCAGTTTTAAAAATTTTTAATTTTGAGACAGGGTCTTGCTAAATGACTAAATTGTTCAAGCATGGCTTGAACTTGCGATCTTTCTGCCTCAGCCTCCTGGAGTGCTGGGATTATAGGCATGCACCACCATGTTAAATGTTACCATGTGTAGTGGATTAACTAATGGTCAACTTGGAACACCCAGTTGAACTGAATCAGCATGGTGCTGGGTGTGGAGGGACTACCTGAGGATCGCTGCCAACAGCATGAAAAGAGAACTGGAGGGGAATGTGGTGTGCTGTTGATCTTCCTGGAGAAGATTGTGACTCTGGTTTTCCTGGTATGAACTCAGTTGTTCTCATCATCGGAGGAGCTTGGGTCCTTGCTGCTGCTGAGAATGACTGAGGTTCTCTTTGGAGGAGCTCTGGTCCTTACCTTGATTGTAGCTTCCTGGCTCCAGTGCAGATCCCTCAGCCTGCTGGTGCAGCCTTTCTAGCTCCACTGCTGACCTTTGGGGCTTCTTAGTGTAGACCCTTGACACAGACTTGCATGAGACATTGTCATGAGCTCTAGCTGGATTTGTGCAGGACATTGCCTTAGGAACTCTTCTACATTTTATTTTTTGGGTGACTATTATAAAATAATCCTATAAATTATGTGTTCTGTATTAAATCTATTCCCTTGTAAACACTGACTACAATACTAAGTCTTTTTTTCTCTGATACTTTGCCTCATCAGGCTTTCTGATCATGGGGATGACCAATTTCTAGAAAGACCTACCCACCTGTGTATGTGCCTTCCATAAGCAAACCAATGCCAGAGCCATACACTGCCACTCGCCTGCTTCAGTGGGCTCAATCCAAGCCTAGCTCGGGGTTAAGGACCAGGCAATTGGGACAGTTTTTATGCCCCAGGGCCCACTAAAAGTATCCAAACTAGCCAAGCATAGGCATGCTGACCCTATCGCACCAGTTCCTTCTTACAGAAACCACAATAAGGGTTTTTATCCACATTTGCCCAACTCCCTGTTCCAACTATCCAGAGGCTTCACTGTGTAACCCCCCACCCCATAGCACTATGTGCACCCTTTTCTTGGGGCCTATAAATATAGCAATCTATCTTTCTATTTTTTCTTTTTTTCTTTTTTACAGTATGTGATAATGGTGATCAAACCCCGGATCTCACACACACTTTATAAGCTGAGCATCCTCTCACGCATGCTCTTCCCCCTGAACTACGCTATAGTCCTCAATGAATCATTTCAATGGCAGTTAGCTCCTGACCTGTGGGCCTTTCCATACCTACATAATAATCTGTATTTCAAAGCAATTGGGAATCATCTCTAAGATCCCAGTAACCTAAGTGAGAAGACCCTCTTCACTGTATTAGCTGCAACAAAATACAGATGACTCCCAACTTACTTCAGTTCCATTTGTGATTTTTTGACTTCACAGTGGCATGAAAGCAGTAAGTATTCAGTAGAAAGTGTGCTTGAGATTTTGAGCCTGATCTTTCCCCAGGCTAGTGGTGCATGGTAAGGTGCTCTCAGGAGGTACTGAGCAGTGGCAGGGAGCAACAATGCCCAGTCAGCCACAAGACCACAGGGGAACTAGCTGGTGCTCCACAGAGCCCTGCACCACCAACTGCAGTGTTTGGAAGGCTCGATGTAGTCAGTGCATCTTTTTTTTTATTTTAAAGAGAATAAAACCAAGCAAAACAAAACGGAATAAAGACAATCAGAACTGAACAATAAAAGTGATACAGGACTTCAAAACAAGATAATAGGAGATCAACAATGGCTACCATAATGTCTCTTGTTTTCTTCAAAATAGCCATTCGTGCCATCAGATATAATAAAATCAAACAAAACAAAACAGAATAAAACCACACAAAACAAAAGAATGAAAGTGTATTTTAAAGAGAATAGAAACCAAATAAAACAGCAGAATAAAGCCAGTCAAAACAAAACAGTGATTATAATACAGGATTTCAAAACAGGATAATAGGAAATCAACAATGGTTACCATAATGCCTCTTCTTATCTTCAAAATTGCTGCCCATACCATCAGACATAATAAAATCAAACAAAACAGAACAGAATAAAGCCAATCAAGACAGAACATTGAATAAAACAAAACAACAAAATGGAGCAAAACAAAACAGTGAGAACAATATTGGATTTCAAAATCAAGACAGACATGAGGAAATCCCCCATAGTTACTATATTGCATATTGTTGTCCTCTTAATAGATGCTCAGGCCACTGGCCTTAGGCCTACAAAGTCAATCAAACAATACAAGCATTAAGTTGTTTTGGTGCCTCAGTTGCTATCAACTAGGTCTGTGTTCCTCTGAATCAGCTGGTTGCTTACAGTGGAGGGGGGTGTTCTTGTCTCCCAGCCTGCAACCAGTTGGCTCATGGGAAGGGCAAATTGGCTTCATGTTATTCCTCCCAGGCCCAGCATGGCTTCTATCAACTCACAGCAAGGACACATTGGCTCGTTTCTCCTGGGCCCCGCATGTCTTGTGCCAGCTCATGGGAAGGGTAAATTAGCTTCTTGTTACTCCTCACCAGCCCAGCATGGCTTCTGCCAACTCATGGGAAGGGTGATGTTATGGATTAAAAGCTGGTGGTCAACAGCACCAGCTGAATTACATCAGTGTGGTGCTGAGTTAAGGTGGTCCACCTGAAGGAAGTTACCAGCATAAATAGAGATGTGGAGAAGAAGAGCGAGGCTCTTTCACGAGGTGCTGTTCGAGCTGATGGTTTTCCTGGAGGTGTGTGTCATGCTAGCTTCCTCAATATGGATTTGGCCATTATCGTTGGAGGAGCTCGGGACCTCATCAATGAGAGTGGCTGTGGTTCACCTTGGGAGAGCTCTGCTCCTCACATTGTGCATCGCTTCCTGGCTCTGGAGGGGAGGCTGTGTGCTGGAGAAGCTTGTCACGCTGGGCTTCCTGACCTGTGCTCAACTGTTCTCATTGTCGGAGGAACGCGGGACCTCGTTGCCGCTGAGGATGGCTGTGGTGCTCTTCAGGGCAGCCCGCTTCTTCTTTTGAGCATGACTTCTTGGCTCCCATGTAGAACCCTCAACCCACTGCACAGCTCCTTCACCCCGCTGGCATAGACTTTCTAGTTCCACCGCTGACCTTTGACCGTCCTGGCACAGAACTGTAAATAGACTGGCGTGAGTCCTTATTGTGGGCTCTTAGATTTCCAGTTGGATTTGTGGGAGGCATTGTCATGCATTTGGGTCTCTAGCTGGACTCTTGCAGGACATTGCTGTGGGATCCAGGCCCTCGGCTAAATATCCTGGGTCTTAGTGTTGTGGACAGATTTTCCTGCACTTTCTTGTGTTCAACTCTGGGTGACTATTATAAAACAGTATTACAAATCCTGTGTCCTGTATGCAGTTGTTCTCCCTGTAACCCCTGACTACAATGGGTGAATTGGCTTATTTCTTCTCCCAGGCCCCACATGGCTTGCCATCAGTGCATCTTTGATTTCAGAAAATTTCCATCCAGGTTGAGCTTAAAATGTAAGCTTAAGCTTGTAAATGGAAAGGCATCTATATCATAGCTTGGGTGACATCGACAGCAGAAATATTGATGTTTTTCATTGCTCTGGAGGCTCAAAATCTGAGATCCAGGTGCCGGGATGTTTGAGTCTTCTTCCTGGCAAACTGAGCCACGATCTTGGGGCAAGGGGAATGAGGAGACATTGCACTGTGTTAACTCCTTTTGTAAGGGTGCTAATCCTGTCACACTCTTCCCACCATCATGACCTCATCTACATTATCTCCTAAAGGCTCCATCTCCAAACACCATTATATTAGGGATGTGGGCTTCAACACATGAATTTTACAGAGCCCAAACCTTCAGTCAGTAGCATCCCTTGGCCAGGTTTATTCTTGCCTGGGTGTGTGATACACATTATAAAGAGCTTGACAGTATTTTCTCCATGCTGTCTGTAGAAGAAAAGCAGGCTAGCTGGCAAGCATTAATGTCTTGGCCACTAGATAAAGAATTCCCATGGCTGGATGAGCCAAGTGAAGTGTAATTGTACTCAAACCACGGGGGGCAGCAGGGACTGAGGAGCCGCACTCGGGCTGTTCCTCTTGGCCGCTGGCAGTAAGGGAAAGCTTCGGAATCAGCTGCGGAGAATGCACTGGACAGATTGAAGTCAAGATTTTTAGTTGATGCAAAAGTAAGGGTGAAATATTTAAATAAAAATATGAAGCACTCTCACGGGCCAGATGATGATTTGGAAGAAGGTAGAGGAAATAAAATTACATCTTATGATGTGATATTTGCTTTTGATTTTGGATATTTTAGGAGGTGAGCTGCCCCAATTCACCCCTGGTCCTCTCCTCTGCATGAAAAAGTCAGAGTTCACTTTTCTCTCCCTTTATCCTGAACCCCGTGGGAGTCAGAGCATCCCAGGAGCAGCTTCCCCACCTCTCTGCTAGGCAGGTGCAACCTGGAGCGGGCTACAGCCCGCCATCCCCAAGCAGAGACTTCCGAGGCACCACGGGGCAAAGGCCTTCATCATTTCTGTATGGAGGGTGCCTTGGTGTCCCCATCTGCAAAATTTGAGAAATAGTGCTCCTGTCTGAGGGCTGTCATCGTCCTCACAGCATCTGACGTGTAGCTTGCTTCCTTGTGGCTGCTCACTGGGGGTCAACCTGTCACTATTGCCCACATGGCATTTTATAGACAAGGGTGCCGGCTTTGAGACAGCTTGCATAACTACCCATGGGGTACAGAACTGCTCTACGACTGGGCAAATCCGCACACCCAGCCCCGCGCTGCTCCATCTGGTACAGAAAGTGTCCTTCTTGTATCACTACCCAGAGGCCTGCATGGTTCAGCCTCCCAGCTCTCTTTGCTCATCCAGAAGCCTTGTAGTGCCTTCCCAAAGTCCTGGTGTTCAATGGGCTCTCTGCCTAGCAGTGTCGGACCAATCCTTCCTCCTGGGTCATCAATCCTGACCTTCAACTCCAAGTTAATAAATTGACTCTGTGGTTAGAACATTAGGGAATTTTGCTTTGTTTTTATATCACTCAAGAGTGCTGACTGGGGAAATACTGGCAAATTCAGTCCCTGACCCTGGAGGACTGGTAGTCAGGCCCTGGCCGAAGTGTCCCCAATCGAGAATGTGCACACTCTGTACTGCCTTCTGGCCTAGCCAGTCTTTCTCTTCCCTCCTGACTCATCTCAGCGTGGAATTCTTTGACAAGGTCCCAATTTATTTCATCATCTATGTCATTCTATACTGTTAACCTGAATCCATGTTAATATTCTTCCTGACACCGAAGTAATTCATCTCAACAACTGTGCCTTTCACTCCAATGAAAAATTCTAAATGTGGTCATTATTCTTGATTTTTCATAATTTTAAATGGCTTGGTACCCTTCACTGGAAACCAGGAATTGGTTTCAGAACAAAGAAAAGTGAAATTAAAGGGGACTTCTTCAAAAATACTTAAACTCCAACACTGAGGGAGGAAATATTGGCATAGACACAGTATTCCTTATCCAAAATGCTGGAGACCAGAAGTGTTTTAGATTTCTTATTTTTCAAAATATTCGCACACTCAATGAGATACATTGAGGGTGGGATGCAAGTCTAAACACACAATTCATATACACTACAGAAGGTAATGATTATTTTTTCTTGTGGTGCTGGAGACTGAACACAGGACCTCCACAAGGAGGAGGACGGTAGCTAGACTCTGTACTTCCCAGTGTCCTCTGCCTGATAACTTACCTTGCAGAGACCGCTCCTGCATTTTCCCCCAGGTATCACTTTTAGCAGAGGATACAGACTTTCTGACTGCTTTCCAAGATGGAATTTCTTTGAAACTTGCTTTATCTTAAAATTCACATGAACTTGACATTCAGCTCTACGTCATACCATATTGGTAATTTTGGTATAAAAATATTTACACTGGCGTCTAAGTAAAACTTAGACTCCAGGAACTGTCACTGTGTAAGGGGGAGACCTAGCATATGACCCTGAGAAGACATGTTTCTCAGCGAAACAGTGTCAGTAGATGACTTAAAACATTTGTTGCATTGAATTAAACAAATGTAATGTGTTGGAAAGTGAAGCCTTTGTTCCAGATGCTAAGTAATTGAAAAAACATAGTCAAGATAGACAGAAGCAACTTATCTCATAGAAGCCTGGAGTGATGTTTCAGAGAATGATTTAAAATAGCATAAGCCCCCTCAAACTCATGTGACTCTATATGCTGATGTCTCCTGTCTTGCTCCTTCTTTAGCTTTGGAAGTCAGTGGAGCCAGCAGCTCTCGGAATCTATGGAGAGGCAGAGTGCCTGCCTGATTTCCCACTTTTGTGGATATTTAAGCCTCGGAGCTCTGGGTTCACGTTTATTTTCACGATTACATTAGAAAAAGCTGTAGAAGCTTTTAGCTGACAGTTAGTATTAATAGCTGCAGAGGAAATAAAATTCAGTTTTAATGGACATGCCTAATAGAGATTTATCAAGTGGCCTAGAAGAATATTAAATTAATAAAAAGCATCGAGAGATAAGTAAATTGTTGAATTTGAATATGTAAATAAATAAAACGCCCCTAATTATTCCCTTCTGCTAAAATAGATACTTAAGGCAAAGGGACCTGAAGGCATTTCCAACCCGCATTCCTGTGACCCAAAAGATGCTAAATGCTTCCCAAAATAAGTAACTCCATGATAATGTAATAGTACTGGAATCCAGCATGACAAAGAGCTCTCTGGACTTTGTGAAGAGACAATGCATTCAAGAAAAAAAAAAAAAAGGCAACAGATGCTCTTCATTATGACTAACTTCAGCTACAACCCACCCCATAATCCACAGTGCATTTTAGCCAAATGAGGTTACCTGAGCAAGATGTGACTTGCGTCCTTCACAACCTTTACATATCTTGGCAAGAGCCACACGAATCTTTTCCACGGAGAATTAGAGCATGCTGCAAACTGCACAACAGAATTTTCTAGCTCTGTAGCTCTTAAATCTTTGTACAATGGAATCTGGTGTATTAAAGCCAAGTTTAAAAACAGTATTTTTATAATTCTCTCTCCTTGACTATTGCTTGTGTTATTTCTCCTTCCTTGCTGGCTTATAAAACCAACAGAGATGGGGTTTTCTCTACTCCGGTATTGACAATGTAATGGAATGCCTGGCATCCACTGGCCCTTTCTGAATGCTTATTAAACTGCGCTGTTCTTTGCATGGGTGCTCTCGGAAACTGCCACTGTCATTTATGGCTTGGCTGTCTTTCTAGTGCTGCCTTGATGCTGGGTATTTCCCCTTGCACTTGGCTGCAATTCTGGAGATGCAGTAAAATCACTGAACTGGGAAACAGCTGCCCGCCTGCTGCTCCCGCCAGGCAAACCGTATCTGAAGGGCAACTCGTCACGGGAGCAATGCTATTTCAGTCTCGCTGCGGTGGGGCACACAGGCTTAATCCAGCTCACCACAGACGTGATTCCCAGTGGATCCCTTTTGCTTTACTTATCACCAGAATGAGTACACACAGGAAGATCTTTTCACGCCCACCATTCCTCACTGACTTCCATAATTAACATTGATCTGATTTTCCTGGATCAAAGACGAGGAAATCACTATCTAATATGGCCAGTTACACTTGCTCATTCTGATTCCCCAACAAATCTTAAATATTTTATGTTGCATTTCTTTTAAGGATTAGGTCTGCCAGCTTAGAGATTTAAATGTCAATAGAAGTCGGAGAGAATTAGAATTGCACATGAAGCTGACTGCACTGAATTTTAAAGTGAGACCAGTCATTATTAGACCCCACATGCAGAGGTAGTGCATTATTTTATTATGATCCACTAACTCATTCATAGGTTAATTTGTTCATTATTCATTTTGATATACATTAATGTCACGTTTAGTATTTTTCTGAGAATTTGAAAGTAAAAGGTTAGGTATTAACATAGAAGAGTGTTTTTAAACTGTCAAACTTCATACAAATACTATGTCTGAAAAAGCTTTTTTTGTTTCAATTGATTTATTCATTTACAAAATGCTGAACCCTAACTGTGAGTGGGTCGAGTCTGGTGCCAGGAACTGGGGTTTCACAAAGAATTGGCCTTCACTCTCTAGGAGATTGTAGTTTAGTGGGGAAGAGACAGACAGAGAAAAGGAGAAAATTAGTAAGGAAATAAAAAATAAGGCAACTTCACCCCTGGCAACTTCACAGTGGATCTTCCACTCCCTGAACCCCATAGAAGGGAAGAAGGGGCCAAAACCGGAGAAAAGAGAAGCACTCTCTCAGAAATGGTTTGGGGTATTTAGAAGGCTGAAAAATTACAGTCCCAGAGTTGGAGATGATAAGAAAAGTGACTGGGAAAATGTGAAGAGGAATACACATGTTTGAGGCTCTCTGTGCCATGGTCTTGTGCCTAGACTTCATCTTTCCCTTGCAGGAAACTTCAACTTCATTTATGTGAAACAATTGCAAGTCAAATCAAAGCTTTCCCCTGTACCGTGGGCTGCTGTGCTAATCAGCGCAGACTATTTCATGGTAAAGTTAATCACAGTAATGACAGATCAGGGGTGGCGCAATAAACTTTGCTGATTCCTAAAGGCCCTCCTCCCATGCACACGGTTAGCTCTCTGAGAGCGCTGTGAGCATTGTTTTAGTGTCAGGGGACAGGAGTCCAGTTGCCATTCCACAGCTTTGTGACCTTGCATAAGCTGATAGAGTTTTTTGAGCTCTGATCTCCTTATCTATCAAATGGGCATAATGCTCACCTACTCCTGAAGTATCTCCCAGGATTGTGATGAGAACTGGATGTAATAATGTACATGAGTCAATTTTAGGGCAGTGGAGCAAGGTACGGTCATCCTCCTCACTATTTAAGAAGCTGAAATAAAGTCAACCTGAATTACTTGGGAATTAATCATCAGAAAATATCTTCTTTCCTAGAGTACCAGATATGGGATAACTAATTCACAAACTTGCAGTAAAAATTTATTTAAAAATCAATTCTTCAGTAATCGATGAAACTATTTCGGGTAAACTGGATGAAAGTAAAGGGCTCTTAGACTCTGGTTCAAATGGTGCCTCCAGAATTGCACAGTGCATTATTTGTGCAGCCACACATAATGATTTTACCAACATAGGAGTTTGATAAGAATAAGTAGGGAATATGGAAAAGCACAGCTTTTGAAAAGATTTGAGCTCATAATTTTGTAGAGTTAAAGGACACAATTCACTGGCTCAAAAGCTCCCGGAGTACTGAGTATTAAAAGGTAAATGCACCCCCCCAGCTCTATCACTAACTGGCTGTGGCCACTGATGAAGAGATTCGACTCTCACTGCTGTGGTTTCCTCCCTTCCTTACAGCATTGTAAGGAATTGCAAGTCCACATCTGTGCTTAGCATACTGGTACAGAGCAGGTGCTCAAAGAAATGTTAGCTATTCCTACAAAGCAATGATAGTTGGACTGAATAACTGTACAGTCGTTACTAGCAATAATGAATGACAGAGAGCCCCTAAAGTGCTAAAACAATGTAACTCTCAGTCTGAAATTTAATTAAGTCTAGGTAAACTATTATTCAAAATTGAGATTAAAAAATATATTTTTCAACCCAAACCAAAAAATGTTTACAATGAACCCTCACTAATTTTTTTGCAGCACTGAGGATCAAACTCACAGCCTCATGCCTGCCAGACAGGCGCTCAAACCACTGAGCCAAACACCCAGCCCTAGTTTTTTGAGGCAGCGTCGCACTATGTAGTTCAGGCCGGCCTTGTGCTTGCGTTGTAGCCTAGACCGGCCTCGAACTCCCAACGCTCCACCTACCTCAGCCTTCCGAGTGCTGGGATTAAATGCGTGTGCCACCACGCCCGGCTCCTCACTAATTATTAAAGCATGTACTATGCAAAAAGAAATTAATTCAAAGGCTGTGACAAGAAAGAAACAAAATTCATCATAAACAGACAAAACATAAATAGTAAGTAGCTACTGACTACGTAGCTTCCATGATTTTTTATGTTGAGAAAATATTTTAAATTAAAATTAGATAGAAATAACAGGAGGGAAGGAATTTTCCAATAAATATCTGAAGCATGTCTGTGAGCTATAGAGAAAGAAGACTGAAATACTTTAAAACTTTAAACATTAGAAAAACATGTAGTTAAATACCTGTATCTTCAAATTAAAGATACTTTTCACTGCGTAAAATATGATATTTGACTTCCAAATTGCCAAGGTAAAAACTTGAAGGAGAAAAATCAAGAAAAGTGTAAACAGGAAATATGAATATGATAATATTTGTTTGCAATAGCATAAGTCAGTAAACAATATAACAACAACCAAGGGAAAAGGAGATAAATAGGTGTTTGTATAATTGCTCAATGGGAAATAATAGATTACTAGTGTCTAAGCACTGAGGCATCTATTATTGCGCTAAAGCTGAAGGAAAAGCACGTTACAGGCACACTTCTAGTAGAGTAACATTTACACAACTGCTGAAGCATGAAAACATGGGAAGAAAAGAGGTGAACAGAACTAAAATTGGTCAAAAACCAGGAAATTTGTCTTATGTTTTCATATATTGGCAAATTTTTATTGTTATAGTTTCTTAAATATTTCTGCTTCTTCCTATAAAAGCCTCAATGACTTTGCAATTATCTGTGAGCTTATCTGACATTCTTAATCCTCTTTCAGTTTTTTTTTTTCTTTTTAATTTCAAGTTGTTTTTAGCCAAATAGGTGAAGTCTACCTGCACATTGAAAAGCCTCATTCTCCTCTCTCCCCGAGCTCGGTAGCCCAAGGAAAAGCAGCTGAATTTTGACCTCAAATAGCTGTGTCTGCATTTCAGAGAGGCCGTTTCCCATCATCTTGAATCTGCCAACCCCTCGGGCTCACTGGAAATGTAACACTGAGATGTCAGCTCAATCTCCATACTGAATAATTGAGGCAAAGGCTCTGGTTTAATTGTAAAATGTATACTTCCAAGTTGTAATCTAGTTTGGACAGACACTAGCTGTCCAAAAATATTACATTAATTACTCAGTGATTGGCGCTTTCCTTACAAATATGAACCGTATGATTACCCGGCTGTTTAGCACACTTGGCGAGATCACCGACCCTCGATTCCCTAACTCCCTAATCGGGTTCCACGTTTGGCATAATCAAGTCTCAGTTATTCTGTTATAATTTCACAGAATGTCTGAACTGGGCAGAGACCTTTGAGAGACCTGTTGTCCAATGAGCCCATTTGACAGGTAAGGAAATTAAGTTCAAGAAATCATGTAAATGATCAAAGGTCACACAATCGGTAAACGGTAGCAATAGGAGTAGAGTTCATGTCTCTTGACTTTTGACTATTGGGATCCTGGAGGATAATCCATTCTGTATTTTTAGGACATTTCAGGAACATGAATAATGGGACAGCAGGGTGTGCAGACACAGTTTGGCTTCTCTGATGTGATCTTTTGCATCAAAAGAACAAATATGGTTAGAAAATCAGGGGAATATTGAATATTTGGGTCAGTTATTTCTTACAGTAGAGTAAGACATCTTTTCGCCCTGCTTTTTCCCTGCACTTTGAGATACAAACCTGGGCAACTTAGAAACTTGGTGAAATTCCATCTCAAAATTAAAAAGTAAAAAAGGACTAGGAAGGTACCTCAGTTCAGCGTGAAGGCCCTGGATTCAATCTGCAGTATTAAAGAAAAAAAAGTTGTTTTTCTTGGCAACAATGTAAAGACATTTAATAGAGAAAGAATAGTCTTTCCATTTGGAAAAATGGGGCAGTAATATGCAAAAATACAGATCTTAATGTTATAGATCTTATGTACAAGCTAGCTCAAAATGGGTCAGGGATTTAGCTCAGCAGCATAAGCGCCTGCCTAGCAAGCACAAGGCTGTGAGTTCGATCCGTAGTACCAAAAAACAAACAAACAAACAAAAACTAGCCCAAAATAAAGTATAAACCTAAACGTAAAATATGAAACTCTAAAATGTTTAGAAGAAAATGTAAGAGGAAACCATTAGGAACTTGAGGAAAGTAGTCCTAGAAATGATCCCAAAAGAATAACTAAAGAAGAAAACACTTATCAACAGAAATTTACCAAAATTCAAAAATATTTTCTCTGCAGGAGATTGAAATTATTTTTCAGTCTCTTTGCAAAGGGCAGTGTGCTTCTGTTCCCTCCAAATCCATCGGTTGAAATTCTCATGCCCAAGGTGGCAACAGTAGGAGGTATTTGGGAGGCAGCATGGACAGAATGAAAAAGTAAACCACAGACTGGAGAAGATGTTTACAAATAACGTGATTGATCAAGAATAGATCGATCATGTTATTTGCACAATGTTACAACCACTGTCAAATTCCAATCATCTCATTTTGTAAACCTATAACGTTACAGTAGCAGATTAGTTGTTGCTGTTTGTTGGTCCCTTTTGCTTTTTGTTTCTCCTTTCTGTGACCATTGTTTTATTTTTTATTGATGTTATTCTGAACTATTTTGTTTGATTATATTAGGCCTGATGATATGGTCAGTTATTTTAAAGACAACAGGAGGTATTCTAAGGGGAAAGGAGGAAAGAAGAAAGAGAAAAGGAAAAAGACATAAATTTATATATAGGTATACATAAGACAGTTAAAATGACTATATTACTAAATCATTAGCTATTGAAAAAAACAGTTAATACTCATATGATTAGATCAATTCTATATGTCTATATCTGTTAATCTGAACAACCCCTTTGAAGGTAACGATATGCAGTATTACAACTACTGTCAAATTCTAATCATCTCATTTTTTAAACCTATAATGTTATCGTATTGGATTTGTTGTTGTTTGTCTCTTTTGCTTTTTGTTTCTCTTTTCTGTGTCCATTTTCTCTTAAAAAAAAAAAAAAGAATAGATAAAAGATCTGAAACACTCTACAGAAGAAAGCCAAGAATGGAATGAGAATGGACAAATGATTAGAGTAGACCTTCATGGAGGAAGACAGATGAATAGGCAGCTGAAGACATAATAAACATCATTGTTTATTAGATAAATTAAAATAAAAACATGAGATACTATTCCACTGTTAGAATGACAAAAAAATCTTTCACGCTTTATTGCTGGTGTAGATAAGGAGCAAGTGGAATTGCTATGTATTGCTGGGAATATGCACAATGGGACAGTCACTCTGGAAAACAGCTCACCCATTTCTTACTAAATTAAGCACGCAGTAATCATCTCAGCAATCCCACTTCTGAGTATTTCACCCACAAAAAATGAAACTTAAGGTCATAAAACCTGTACACATTGTTGGTAGCAGTTTGTCTTAGTTTTGTCTGTGCTGCTGTAACAAAATGTTCGAGGCTAGGTAATTTATAAAGAACAGAAGTGCATTTCTGCAGTGCTAGCAGTTAAACAGTCCAAGATCAAGCCTCCAGTAGGTTTGGTGTCTGGTGAGGGTCCTGTCTCCTTCCAAGATGGTACCTTGTTGAGTATCCTTTATGAAATAAATAACTTCTGGGAGTCCCTCCTTTTAATACTAATACATTGTTAAGTTTCAACATTAATTTTGGGTGACACATTCACAATTTTATTCACAATTGCCCAAAACTGGAACCAACTCAAAGTCTTTCACCTGAAGAACAAGTAAAAATACTGTATTTCATCCATACTGTGGAATATTACTGAGCAATGAAAAGGAACAAACTATTAATACAAGAA
>RJWM01038958.1:0-16363 GCA_004363535.1 Dasyprocta punctata | reverse complement strand
TTTGGTTGTTGTTCTTAAGATTGTGGCTATCTTTGTCTCTTTCTAGAGTGTCTTTTAGTAGTCTCTGTAGTGTTGGTTTGGTGGCCATAAATTTCTTCAGTTCTCCTTTGTCATGAAAGTATCTTATTTCTCCATCAATTTTTAAGGATAGTTTTGCAGGGTACATCAATCTGGGTTGAAAGTTGTTTTCTTTCAGGGTTTGAAATACTTCACTCCAAGCTCTTCTTAACTTAAAGGTTTGTGTTGAGAAGTCTGCCATGATTCTGATAGGCTTTCTTGTATAGGTGATCTGTTTCTTTTCTCTGACAGCTTTTAGTATTTTGTTCTTGTACTGTATTTCTGATACCCTTATTATTGTATGTCTGGGTGAGGAATTATTTTGGTTGTGGTTAATTGGGGTTCTGTATGCCTCAGTTACCGGTATTTCAGATTCTCTTCCCATGTTTGGAAAGTTTTCTGCTATTATTTCTGTGAATAGTCTTTGCAGGTCATTAGTATTGACCCCTGCTTTTTCATTTATGCCTATTAATCTTATGTTATTTCTTTTGACATCATCTTGCAGCTGTTGAATTGTTGTTTCTTGGTTCCTTACTATTTTTACGAGATCTTTTCTTTCATGGCCCTGATCTCCCATGCTGTCTTCAAGATCTGAGGTTCTATCTTCAGCTTCATTTAAGTGGTTTTTCAAACTTTCCATGGAGTTTTTCATTTCCTGCATTTCCCTTTGCATCTGTTTCATGCATTCTGTTTGTGTCTTATATTGTTCATTCATATTTTCAATCATTTTCTTAAGTTCTTCTATTTTTTATCTTGCTCTTCTTTTGATACACACAACATTTCTTTAATAATGATTCTCATTTCATTTTTAAGCTGAGAGAATATTTCTGATTTGAATTTCTCTATAGCTTCATCAAGCTGTTTCTTTATTGCATTTTCTATCATTTCAGAAAGTCCCTTTGTGTGACTCCCACTCTCTTCCATTTCAGTGTCTGTTGGATTTGTTCTTTGTGGGCTGGGGGACTGAGACTGCCTCTTGGTCTTTCATTTTGTCATTTTCTTCTAGAACCTATGTGGTCCTGTGTCCTGCGAGGCTGACTGGGCATTCCCCTGAGGGTCATGCCGATTCTTGGATCTCGCTGAATCGTGGGACCCGGTCGAGCTGGGCCCTGCGCTCAGCAAGGGAGGGCAGCCTCCCAGGGCATGTGGGTGGAGCCTCCGCCTTAACTGGGTGGGGGCCCAAGGCCTCTTGGTCCCGGGGAGTTAGGCAGAGTACCCCAGAGTGATGCCGCCCAGAGCCCGGGTCTGTCTGCAAGTTCAGAATGACAACCGCTTTGTCAGGGCAAGCCTGGGCAAGTCCCAGGCCTTCAGTGCCGGGAGAAACCTGGCTGGGGGGGTCAGCAAGCTCTGGGATGGTGCACGCACAAGTGGCTCCACTGAAGTATGGAGCTCGCGTGCTTGGCACTCTGGTGTGGGAAGTGCAAGCTCTCCCAGTCCCTGCAGCTATGTTGGTCAGTCCCTGGTGAGCAGCTCTGGGTTCCTGGGCTGATCTGGGCTGGGTTGCGTACCTCTGTGTCCTGCGAGGCTAGCCGGGGGTTCCCCTAGGTCGCGCCGATTCTTGGATCACACTGAATTGAGGGACCCGGTTGAGCTGGGCCCTGCGCGCAGCAAGGGAGGGCGGCCCCCCGGGGCATGCGCATGGAGCCTCTGCCTTAACTGGGTGGGGGCCCAAGGCCTCCTGGTCCCGGGGAGTTAGGCAGAGTACCCCAGAGTGATGTCACCTGGAGCCCAGGTCTGTCTGCAAGTTCAGAACGACAACCGCTTTGCCAGACCAGGCCAATATTTTTAGAGTGGTCTTCAGTTTAGGTTTATCTGGTAACTTTTTTGAGATTCATTTGTGTGCCTTTGGCAAAAATATCACAGAAGTGATGTATTCCATTGCTGTCTTCTCCCAAGTGTCAGATGGGTTCGATTTTGCCCTTACAAGTCATGATGAATTTGGTCACTGAATTAAGGCAGTTCCTGTCAGGATTGTGTAGTATAAAGACACCCTTTTCCCTGCTTGGGCTCTGATATCTGCACCACACGACAGAACTTCACAGGTCTCAATTCACCCTCTGTTGTGTTTGGTCCAACACTTCTATGACTGAAATGTCTGGAACGAAAAGAAAGAGAGGGAAGTAGAACTGTGGGGTTATGTACCATATTCTCAATTGTAGTTGTTACAGTTTATCTTATTTATTATATGTCTTTTATTATATGTCTCTATCAACTACAATATAAACTCTGCAAAAGTTTACCACCTTTTCCTAGTGATCCTGAAAAGCTTTTGTATTTGAGAAGGCTACACTGGATATTTGTTTCTCCTACAATGCACATATAAACCGTTAAAAAATTAAGGCACGTGTTAATCTTTAAACTAATAAGATTTTAGCTCTATAATCATGTTAATAGCAATGTAAAACTTGATATCATGTATCATTCAAGCAGGCTGTTTTTGGTTTATAAATATGTAGTTTTAAATTCTCACACTTTTATTTTTCAGCTTTGAATTTACTGTCACCAGGATAAAAATAAGTTTCTATTTTTTGATGCTTAATGATAATAATGGACTATTTAAAATTTTAGTAGTAACTTACTTTTACTAACAGCACAAAGGTTACTGTTATAAAAGTCTATAAGGGAAACAATATAATATTTAGACAGTAATTCAACTGAAGATTTACTTTGTACACTTTATGATATACAGTTTATATATGTTCATCTATGTGATAGTCCCATTTTAACAGGATGGTAGGCAAAAAAACTGATGTAAATAAAGATATTTTCTAACTGTCAGAAAGATAAATAACATAATTCATTATGCAGAATATATTGGCTTATTTATTTTCTTGTCTGGTGTTATGATTTCTTCTAGAGGAAAAAGCTTTTGACTTTGAGACATTATACATATGACAGCAGAGCTCATGTGATTTGCTGGTTGCTAAGGCAACTGCATTTTCCTGAAAATACCAAGATAAACAATAGCTTGCATCATCAATGTGAACTTTGCTGCTATTACATTCATTGCAATCTTCTTTAGTATTCAAAGAAACACATAATGCTCAGGTAACTCTGGATCTTTTCTTTGATCCATGTCTGGTTTTGACATTCTAAAGCACAATTACGGTATAGTCATTAAAAATGATCAAAATGTTTTATGATTATAACATATAAACTCTCAGGTTTCACTAAGTAATAATATATGATAATTTAGCAGGGATCAGGCATACTCTATCTGTGAATAAGAATTTGCCAAGTAAAGAGATAGAAGAAATTGAATAGCAGGACATTTAAGAAGTTATACTGTTATTCAGACTCAACATATTTTGTAAACAAATTGATATCTTTAATAACTACTGAGACTTTTTTAGAAGCAGAATTTCAAAATGTAGAATTTATTTCATAGCATATTAAAATACTATAGTAATTATAATGTTGAGAGTTCTTGATTTGCATTCTATTCATTTTAAAGTAATTAATCCAAATGTCTCCTTTGTTCTATAATTCATGCATTTCCTAATTCAGACTCTGCATTTCTTCAATTAGCAAATTTGTTTTGATATGGCTATTACTGAATACATGAATTTAATAAGCTATACAGAATTTTAGAGGTTTCAAATCCAAGAGGTCATTGTTCATTGATTTCTATTGGCTACAAGCATAATTTCAAATTCTGAATCAATTTTCTCTCTTAGGTTTTTGGTTTCCTATATACTTTTATCAAGAAATTCAACTTCACTTTGAAACCACAGAAACACATTTCCTGATTCACTTTAGGTTTAAGAGCATATTAACATTTCTGAACATTCAGAAACTATATTTCCAGAAACATTTGGTGCGAAGACTTCAAAAATGACTTGAATCATCTAAGTTTTTCTCTATCTGTAGAGTTAAATGCTGTAGCCAAAATTCAAATTCAGCTCTGAACCTTCTTTGCAGTGGGGCCTAGACATAACTCATGAAAGCAATAATAGTTCCTTCAACATTTTGAGAATAATACTATGTGCTTCTTTGGGTTGTTGAGGGAGTAAATCATATCATCTCTAAAAGAAAATCAAGACAGTGCTTAGCATATGTGTTATCTGCCATTATTTTTATTATCATTATTAAGTACTTTGGAAAATTAAGCTCATTAAAAATTATTTATTGAACTTCATTTCATGTGGTCAACATAATCTTTGGGGTAAGGGCACTATAATTTTCATTTGAGGCTATTTAGCTTCCTAGATTTATAAACTTCATCTCAGAGCACGTGGGCATGCATCTTTTGAGGGACACAAACCTGCTTTACAAAAAAAATAAAGGTTTGAAGCAGGTTGTGTATTTAGAGTGAAACATGGCCCCTCTCTTAAATGACACATCTTTCCAGATTGAATTGGTTTATTACACACCCCCATGTGAGTCAAGAAGGAATATTTGAAAAAGGTTTGACATTTTCTTCATGATTTAGGCTGCTTTTCGTGATCTGGGAGTGTAGGGGTGCCATCCTGTCTTGCCCTAGGAGATTTCTGGAATACACAGGCCAATTTGCTTTGGCAACTATAATTTTCTGTTCCATGTTTCTTTGGACTCCTTCTTCACTGTCAGCTATCACATCTGTCTTCAGTTGTTCTGACTCTGTCTCCTCTCTAACAGAGTAATCTGGAACGAGACCAGGTTACCAAGGAAAACAAAATGCCCAGACAAGTAGAACAAGTAACGATAAGTTTACATGCTATAGTAAACCAACCTGACCTAAGATACAGTTCTGTTTTCTGTGGGGATTTTGTGCTTGGAGGTTCTCTCAACAGGCATAGTCCTGGGTGAGTTAGACATAAACCCGTAATGCCGAAGAATGTTTCCTTTAGTGAGGACACTAAGAATGCCAGTTGATCCCACTCTAAGCAGCATGAAAAAAAAGTGAGTCATACACCTTGCATAATCAGTTTGTCCAGTGAGTCATAGCAATTCTTCAGAAGCAACTTTTCAGCTGCTTTTTTTCAAATAGTAACTTAATTGCTACTTTGATTTCATGCAACCTTTCTGCATCTTGGCTTGCACTACATAGTTGGATGCAGCACTCAATTAATTTTACAATCCTTTTAGATTTTCTCTTGAAAGAAATGCTGTGATTTTATTAATTAGACTTCTTGTCACTTGAAAATATTACACACTGAAGTCTGTTGACTTTCAAGTGTGGAAACTATTTTTATTCTTTTTAGATGTAAACTTTCACATGAAATTTTATTTTCACTTTTTTTATCAATAAAATAACCTGAAGATACATTATCCTTGATTTGCCTCCGTTATTCAATAATATTGTCTACCTATTTTATCACCGTTGTTATTTCTGATATGAGAAATACTACTATTTAGTTGATTTCATATTTTATTTATTTCAATTTTGTCAGAACCTGATTATTAATTAAAGATATCCACTGTGGATTTCTTGTTAATCATTTTGGAATTATTTGTGGTTAGCAGAATGCCTGGTACACTAGATCTGTATTGTGTAGTTCCTCAGTGAGTACTTAAATGATTGTAATACAGCTTAGTGTTACCTTATCTGCTCCACTGCAAAGAAATTGAAAGAGATTATTTTGTTGCTGTTGTTTTGGTGTTTTTTTCATAATCCATCAGTTTTTTCATTCATGTTTTATTACACTTGATCATAACCAATAGACTGAGAGGTGATCATTCATTCATGTTTTATTGGTTCAGAGTTTTATAGGATATAATTTTGTCAGTTCAGATGAAGGCAGAAAGTTGCTAAGTCCCTCTGATTCTCCACTGTATGCCCACCATCTCCTCATGTACCCGATGCATGGCAGAGGTTTAGTCAGTGTTTCTTGATTCATTAAGCAGATTAAGTACTCAAGATAGGAGAATAAATGAAGACACAGTCTAATTTACTTGCTTTTGAAGACTACTAAGAGAAATGATACACAAATTCATTATCACTTCCTGAACAGTTCTATATTGGAGAACAAAAACAAAGTGTAATTGTCTTCTATATTGAGGGATAACAATGACTTGATTCTCAGTGTTGATTCCCAAATTTCATGTGTTTGAGATATACTGTAACAGACCATATCATTCCTTTGATAACCATATTATTTCTTCAACATTGAGATTTATTGTCTTGAAGAACATCTTGGTGTTACTTATGAAGTTCCGATTTTAGAACTTGAACATCCGATGACATAATTTATCCCTTCCAGGTTACCAAAATCTTCCATCATTGTCATAATCATTGGAGAAATGATTAGCATAATGTGTCGACTTCAAAAATGATAAATTTTAAAGAATGAACCACTCTCTGGTTGCTTGCTAGATTCTGTAGGGGATCAAAATTTTCAGCCTAGCATTCATAGGACCTCCTTCCCAACCAAGTGGCTTAGAACACTTTTGTTAGGTAATCTCTGGGAATGATGAAAGCACAGGCAAATAAAATACCTATAGAGTGTATCAGGGTGAAGCAAAGTGTTAACAGTAATACAGATCATAGGTGTTAGAAAGGCAGTATAAAGAAGTTTTAGAAAAATGTCATTCAACAATATTTATTGATAGATTATTCATGTAGGCATAGATGTTTGTGTGGTAGGCTAAAAATGTACCCATACCTTAATCCCTAGAACTTTTGAATTTTACCTTATGTGTCAATGAACAGTGTCTGTAAATGTGACTAAATTAGGAGCCTTGTAATGGGATTATTATCCAGAATTATCTAAGTATGCCAATATATTTATAAATGAACCCATGCAAAAAAAAAAAAAAAAAAAAAAAAAAAAAAAAAAAAAAAAAAAAAAAAAAAAAAAAAAAAAAAAAAAAAAAAAAAGAAGGAGATTTGAAGACACCAGTTATGAAGATTGGGATTTTGAGGCCGGCAGCCAGAGAATGTTAGCAGCCACTAGCGCCTG
Organism: Dasyprocta punctata; assembly: GCA_004363535.1. Lineage (NCBI taxonomy): Eukaryota > Metazoa > Chordata > Mammalia > Rodentia > Dasyproctidae > Dasyprocta > Dasyprocta punctata. Next base: position 9,425 of record RJWM01038958.1, on the reverse strand, counting down.
GCAGAGGCAAGAAACAAATTCTCTTATAAAGCTGCTGGAAGGTGCACAGCTCTGCCAACACCTTGACTTCAGACTAATGATGCTGATTTCAAACTCTGACCTCCAGAACTGTGAGATAATAATGTTTTTTTTCATTTTAAAAACAAAAGCAGAATAAAAATGATACAGAATTTCAAAACAAAATAATAGAATACTAACATTTTGTTGCCACCATGTTTGTGGCAATTCATTAAAGCAGTTTTAGGAAACTAATTTATTGCCTGATGTTACATCATGAAAACAATGAACACAAATCTGGATCCCAGTATGTGTATGTTTATAAAAAGCAGGGCAGAAATTCATACTTATTAACTGCCCACAGACTGCCCCATGTGTGTATCAGTCATATAGTCACCTGACATCATTTTAATCTTCATAACTCCATTATCTCTGCCTGAATAGCAATGACATTTTTAATAATAGCTTTCATATTAATGTAGACTTTAACTGATAATATTGTTGAACTTTATAACATAATGGTTTGGATTTAAATTCAAAACTATAGGTAGAGAATATGCCATTGGGTAATAATAATAGCAATGCTCAGATGGTATATGTTTTCCAGTTTTTTTGTTTGTTCTTATTCAAAATAGATGTACTTATTAAGCTTCGAGTTATGTTAGCCTGTAAGGTTCGATAGTCTGAAGGTCAGTTAGTGAGCTAAGAACAAAACAAAGAGCTGTTTTAAAGGGACGAAAGTTACAGCCAACAGTAAACCAGAGTTCATCACTATGCTTCAGTACTGCTCTTGCTTGTCATCTGAGGACACCAACCTCAGTGGGAGTTTTCATGCAGGTTTGAGGCCAGAAGAACCAGCAGTTACTGTCCAGATGATTAAACATAGTGGGTAAGGAAAGATCAGAATTTGACTATCTCTTTCTCTACTGTTGCTAGCTGCCATCCACTCTGACTGCAGATCCACTATTCCACAACACCAATTGCTTTCCTTGTCCCAACAGTTTTCTCTTATATTTGTCCTTGATTTCTTAGAATTTGTGTTTCCTGCTCACATTGAGACCCACAGGAGAGAGGACTCATGGTCACCCCAGTTTGGAAACCAGCTGTCCTGCTGCTATAAAACCTGAATGAATTCTGCTTCAGACCAGCTGAGATTGATGCCGCTACTGTGGGGCCCTCACCCTGCAGCAGCCATCTGCCCCTTCTTTACCTTTTGCATAATTTAGGATCCCTCCCCTTTTCTTTCTACTGGGTCTGGGAATCTGGATAGTATATTGAACTCTTCTTGTATTTTACCCTTGCCCTTAACTTATACCTGCAGTGCTTTTGTTATTCATGTTAATATAAAATTGGTTACAAGAAAAGGAATCTTTCTTTAGTTTCACCTTCAAAGCTTAGAAATTAGTCTAACCAGGCTTAAAAACCTGGGTTAGGGGAGGGATGCAAAATCCAAGATAGGCCAAACTGAGTCTTCCAAAAGATTCTTGGACAGAATCTCATAGTCTAAACTATAACTATTTCAGTGATTATGCACTAAGTTACTTAGGTCTGACTCATTTTGCTTAAGTGAGCTAAATTCCATTTGCCTGATTTATCACCAAAAACCTTAATTCACATAACTAGAAGATTTTTAGGATAAAAAAAAGATAATGTATACAAAGCATTGAATGTAATGCCTGACACAAGCAATCAATAAATATAAACTATAGATGTACTTCAGAATAGTCGTGAACATTAAATTAGTGCTTTGAAAAAGTTATGACACTACACCTATGATTCAGATTTTAAACTGTTTCTTGAATTAATATGAATTATTTCAAATGTTCAATCTTTTGGTGTTTATTACACTGTGTTAGGTCTTATCACACCTGTCCTTTCTCTTTATATAAACAATGGTAATGTGTTCAAATTAATTCACTTGGAATTAATTAAATTAGATTATTGGAAAAATAACATTTTCAGCACACTTCTGAAGATCCCATCTCTACATTAAATGTTTCAAGAAATTAATAAAACCAGGTGACACTCTGTCTCATCTGACCATCTGGATTTCAACACTAATTGCTGCTGACAAGTTTTTTTTGTGGTCATTGTTGAGTTTTTAAATTCAGGTAGAAACAGCACTTGGTTCTTTATCATTTATGCTTCAATTCACACTTATTCCCTGAGGAGAATTCAAAAAAACAGATTAAGAAAAATTAGTAGGGAAATAATCCCAGGATATATCCATATACTTTAATTAGAAAATGGATATAGGTTTAAAAGTTATATATTTCTAGATAAACAATTTAAAAGAGACAAAGCTATGAAGTAAAAGAAGCAATTCCAGGATTTGGTTTCATGGGATAATCAATGCATGAGTATGTGTAACTAAAATCCCTTCCTTGCCAAAAGACATCAAGTATGTTCCATTCAATCAACAAACTAACAAGTATTTTATGATTGTTTTTGTGCTCAGCCATTGATATACAAGATGTATAAAAGAAGCAAAGAATCCTACAGTCATACATTTAGTAGAAGAACCATCTTCATTACCTATTGAATGTTAGATTGACTGTCCTTCAGCTGAAAATTAAAGGGGGTTGATGGTTTAACCTATCTCTCAAGAGGATGCTTGAATGAAATACCACCTTGAGAATGCTTAGTAAACGTCTAAAAGTTATTTGTTATAATAATTTTAAGACATGACAATTGATGAGTATTGTTAGCTTTCTGTCACTGTGAAAATATCAGAGGTTCATCCTGGCTTACAGTTTCCAATCTGTGTTTACTGGGCACCATTGCTTTGGGCCTGAAAGGCAGAATATTATGGTGAAGAGAAGATTTTCACCTCATGGTCGCACAGGGCAGAGAGGGAGAGAGAGAAAGAGAGCGAAAGCGAGAGAGAGAGAACGAGGGAGCGTAAGAACCAGGGATTCCTTTCTAGGGAATACCACCAATGACCTAATTACCTTCCTAGGCCCCACATCTTAAAGGTTCTAGCACCTCCCAATAACGTGACAGGTCGGTGTCCCAGCCTTTAATATATAGGCGTTTGGGGGACACTTACAATTCAAACCATAACTATGAGTTTAATAAGTCGAAAAGCACTATCAAATATAAAGTAATTCTTTATCATCAGATGCTATAGATTGGTGGAATAGTTTGCTTCTGAAATCATTCACAACCTAGAGCAGAGAATCACCAAGCCAAGCAAGCTTTAACTTATGTTTTTCCTAACTCAGCAAGTGTCATTGTCTTAGAATCATATTTGATACTTTTTTCTCTCAAACTTGAATCAGATCTATCAGAAAAATCTTGTTAACTTTATTTTCAAAGCAAGTCCCACTCCTATTCACACTTCAACACCTCTACTGTTGAGAGCCCCGATCAAGCTTCCAATGTCTGTCACGCAAAGAAATCCAGAATCTGCATGACTCGCTCAGCTGCACTCAATTTTGTATCTCTGTTAATTATTCTCACAGTAGTTAATGATTATGTATATATTTTTAGTCGTGGGGATTAATTCTAGGGCCGTCTTTCACTAAACTTCATCCTCAACCTGGTTTTCAAATTTTTATCTTGAGAAAAGTTTTCACTAAGTCATCAGGCTGGACTTGAACTTGTGCTTTAGACTCCCTAATAACTTATTACAGGCATGTTTCCACCATCCCAGCCACTAGTGAGTCATACTCAGAGAGATAAACCTTAGTATTTCAGTCTCCTGTTCCCAATTCTCCAACAGCTTCTTCAAACATTCTAAATAAAATTTAAAATCCTGACCAAGGACTGGGAGCCTCCCCAATGCATAACAATGGCTGCCCCGGCAACCTCTTGTACTCTTCCTCTTGCCTCATGCCCATACTCCAGCCTCCTTCTCATTGCACTTGTAGCCGACACTTCATACTCTCTGTGCTGACTATTCTCTCTGCCTGGGATGTGAAGTCTACAGTATTTGCAGTTAGACAAACAAGAAGACAAAGGAACAATTCATGGCAAATTGTGAAAAGAAAATCGATTTGAAAAATGCAAGATGATTTAGGAAGCAAAATAAAAGAACACCTTCATCATTTTGGGTGTCTTATTTGGGGTGAGTTGTCATAACAAACTGTATCTAAACAATAGATCCCTTTATTTCTCACTGTTTGGGAGGCTAGGCTGTCCAAACTCAAGGAATAAACGGATTTGGTGTCTTGTCCCACTGTCTGGTTCATAGACAATGCCTGTTTGGTGGGCAAGGCCTAGGGAACTCTCTGGCTTTTTTTTTTATATAAAGGCACAGATCTCATTGATGAAGCTCTTCTCTCATGATCTAATCACCTCCCAAATCTCCACCTCCTGATACCTTCATGTTGATAGATAGGTTTGTGCCCCATTGAGGGAGGGAGGGGCACAAGAACATTCAAGTCTGTAACACTGGGTAGGGAAATTGTATGAAATAGAACATGCAAACGCTAACTATAAACGAAAAACTTACAAATTTCAGTGCACTACACCTGGGGCATGCAGTATAGGTATATGTTATTGGAAGCCTACATAGGACCAAAAGCTCCTTAAAGCAGTAAGGAAAACTCTATGTTGAAACTCAAGGAAGGAAATTGTGTTTGAAGTGCAAGAAAGCAAGTGAGGACCATAGAGAGGACAGCAAGGACACAGTGTCTGCGGTGTTGATAATGACACTGAAACACACATTGCCATCTCGCTTGTGTGTGGTAGGTTATATAGAAATAACCCAATCTATTCTTAGTATTCTCTTCAACTTGTGCTTATTTCTGTGAAAGCTCATTACAGTTAGTTTAATCATTATTAGACTTATTTTTATATTTTTCTAGGAGATTGAATAACCAAATCATGCTTCTCATGAAACCTGATTAAGATACAGGATGAAAACAATACCACAATGCTGATTTAACAAGACTCCGAAGTAACTAAAATTTTATAATCTTCAGTACATCATCAAAGAGAAAAGCTACTAGTTTAGGCTTAAACAAATTGCAGTAAAAGGAATCCTTGAGTTTCTGGTAAACTTCAGCAGAAAGGAACTCAATGTTTCACAATCAAGACCTCTAATATAATACCAACAGAAAATAAAATTTGATACCATATGGTAATCTTTCCTTAAAGACAAGAATGTAATTTATTACCTTGGATATAAACTCATCATAGTTTCTAAATATCTTGACTGTAAGCTTTAAAACCAGACCAACCCATTGTTGTAAATATTTACCAGTAATTATTAAATAGATTGTCTCAGCATGACTCTTCCAGCTGGAGAAGGTGAATGGGATTTCTTGCTGCTCACGTTACAGTATAAACCATTTTTACAATAAGGCTGAGAATGAGCAGACTGTTATTTCTACTCTCAGTATTTATCAGATTCTCACACATCATTTGCAAACTGAAGTCCACATGATTGATGTCTGACAGAGCTAAAATCAAGTACACAGTTAAACTTCATGTTATTTCCCTTGCTTAAAGTTTTTGTGCATGGTGCTCAATAAAAAGAAATACTCTTTTTTTTTTCAAACCAAAAAAATTTGTGGAAGTATTGTGTAACTGGATATGTGGAGTGATAACTTCTGGTAGAAACGGATTTCATTTGTTTGGAATAGGGCTCCCTGAACAGTAGCAGTGATTTTTCCTTGTCATAATTCCTAGATATAGTCCACAATATTTCAGATTTCAAAAGTAATGCTCAAGTACACTTAGGTATGCAATCCTCTAAATGCTTTCATATCTGCAGCATATTTGAATTATTCAAAGCAAAAATTCATTAGGTTATAATTCTGAAGGCTAGAAAATCCATGATAAAGTTCTTGCAGTATTCAGGTTCTGATGACATCTCTATTCCTGTGTTGCCTATGACTGCTTTCTTGTTTTATTTCCAGTGGTGGGAAGATAAAGAGGTTTGTGGTATACTTTCAAATGTATACTTCTACAGGTTCTTTTCCTAAATAAAGTGGCTAGAAATCTGATTAATATTAAAGAAATTATATCCATCCACTCATAAGAATATCCATCTCAGATACTATTTAAGTTTTATAAGGAGGACACAAAATAATGGAGTTGAAATAGTATTATGACTTCTTATCATCAAACTTTTCATATAATTTCTGATTCTAAAAAACATTTTATGACTTTTAAAATTTTACATAGTTTTTTATTTCTGAAAATTAACCACACATTATAATCACTGCCCTTGTTGATTTTTTTCTTCTACTTTTGATGTTCAATAATTAAGCTGTTTTAATTCTATTCCAGTTTCCAAAAATCTTTTCCTATTACCTAAACTTGGGAACTAAGTTTTAATTTAGACTATCCTCCATGAGAAATTACAACTCTTTCTTCTTTCCTCTCATATAATACATGACTACCCAAGACATAAGAATCAAATCTTTCAAATTCTTGATAATATAATAAACATGTTTTCAGTTGGCAATAATTTAGCTTTGTTTATTTAAACAAAAGGAATGAAAACAGATATGCCGAAGCTCCTATTTCTCTGGATGTGTGGTTCTGGCATATATAAAAGGAAATGTATGAATGGCTGAGCACAATCCATTGCTACCAGCACAGAAGTAACTAAAAATACACAAAAGCAATCACTAAAGAGGTATGATGCATCTCTCCATTAAAAATATGTTCATATCCATTGTTTTTTAAAGATACACACATGGCCATATTCTTCCATGGAGAGATAAGAGTTGCCTGTGAATAGTCATCTTAGGAGGAAGTATGGAATAAGAAAATATATGGGGTATACTGGTAGCTTGCAAGAGTTTATTGTTTCATGTCATCCCTGGAAAATTTTGTTAATGTGATTATGTTTGTCTGGGGTTCCATAAGATGGTTTAGTGACCAAAATCTGAAATCTTTCTGCCTGTCTTAGTTGTATATGAACACAAACTTCAGTGCTCCTCTGATGCACAAAGGATCTTAGTCTGTGTTAGGATACTATACCCTAGAAGCAGCAGTTACAGAACTGAGTTTTTCTCCCCCGAGAATGTATGTGACTCCACCTGTCAAATGTCAAATAAACAGCCAGTGAGCACCTTTGTGTATTCTTGCTCTTGAGCACTGTAGTATTTTGTGCATTGAAATCTTCCTCCAGGCTTTCTAAATCTAGTTCATTTGCCTGGAATCATGCTCTATAAGCACAACTGATAACTTTCTTGCCATTATTCTCAGTCACAATCTATATTCTAAAATGTGTATTTGCTCTTTGAGGATAGAGGCTGAAAAGCTTCATAGTTTACTGCAGGCATCAGGAATCTAGAAATTGTTTGGTCAATCAATGATATTTGAAAGACAATTTAACATAATGTTGAAATAAATATAGTATTTTTAATAAGGAAGAGGCAACTGGTATCCAGGAGATAATGAATCTGTAAATACATAAAAACATACAGAAAAGCACTCAACCTAATCTAGCAAAAGTGAAATACAAAACAGGTAAATAAAGAAATAAATGAATATAAAATATAAATCTGAACTATTTAAAAAAGCTTTAACAATTATCAGGGACCATTTCCACCATACCAGTTATTAGGGAACCCTGCAGTGAGTTCCTGATCTCCTGCCTAGAGTTTATTGTCTTACATTAGTATACATATATTTAATATTTTATTACTATGTTGGTATCTCCATATATGACACACACACATGTATGTGGTCCTCCTCTATTCATTTTAATACATTTTAAATGGGATCATTTTTAAAGGAACTAAAGAGACTAGTAGTGAAAGTGGCTTTACAAAGTTTCCATTTTCCGTTGTAGTCATCTAGAATGAAACAAAAATTGATTATTATCTTTAGCTAAATAAATGTTGATGCAATATAACTATTCTTAAAAATACATGCTCTACCTGAAAGATGAAAGGCAAAATACTCTTCATTAACTTTAGGTACATAGTATGCTGGAGAATAATTGAAAGTTGAGTAGATTCACAGTCTGTTTTCACAAGTCAGAGTAGATTAAATCCTACTAAATGTTTATATTCACTGGAAACATTTTCAAGAATCACAATTCTTAGCTAGAATATTAATGAACATATTCAGTGTCCATTCTGAAAGATACTTAGCAAGTAATTTTTGGCAAGTGTATTCCAATATTACCTTAGTGCGATGGTTGATTCATTGTGTCAACTTGAGAAGTTTAGAAGTGTAACTAAGTGACTCAGCAATTCTATATCCTAGGGTATAGAAGATCTGCCCTAGGGTTGCTGTCTACACTCTCGGATGTAGAGAACTAAGCCTAGAGTGGGGACCCTGCAAATAACATAAGGCAGACAAAGAGGCTTGCTCCTCCCTTTTGTGCTCTTGTTTTTGCTGTCTTCTGCCACCTTAAACTGTTGCCCCTAGGTCATTCCACCTCACCTTGTATATGACTGATTATGGACTGAAACCTCCAAAAACTATGAGCAAAATAAATCTTTCCTTCCTTAATGTTGAGTGTCAAGTATTTTGTCTTAGCAATGAGAGAAAATCAACTAAGGCACTTCGTAATTCTACACTGCATTGAGAAAAAAATAACTTTAATAGGAAAAATGGGTTGGGCATGGTGACACGTGCCTTTAATTCCAGCACTCAGGAGGCTGAAGCAGTAGGATCATTGTGAGTTCAAGACCATCCTGGGCTACAGAATGAGTTCAAGGCCAGCCTGAACTGCATAGTGAGACTCTATCTCAAAAAATAGGGCTGGGGATTTAGCTCAGTGGTGTAAGCACCTGCCTGGCAAGCATGAAGTTGTGAGTTCAATCCCTGGTACAAAAAAAAAAAAAAAAGGAAAAATGATTTAAAATGGTGTAGTTCTCATATGCAAAAAAATTATATTTTCACTTTTCTTATTCTATACACTCATTTTTCTTTCAAATTCATGATTATACTTAGTGTACTATAACTTTCTATAATTTCCATCATTAAGTAGATTTACAAAATATTCATTTATTCAAAAAAAAGTCTGTTGAACACCTATTATACATTAGCACATACTTTAACTCACTTATTTACAGATGAATTTCATTTCTCTGTAATTTACAAGATGTGGCTTTTTAATTTTGATGTTCCATTACTGTGAAGTTAGCTGTTAATCTTTCAAGTATATATTTGTGGTTTTTAACATTTTGACAAGGATGCACAGGTTCCAGAATGTTATCGCCCTACAAAGAGACCTTAATCTTATTAGTAATCATTTCTGTACTTCATACAACTGGAGCCCAAAAGCAAGCAGAAATAGCTACCTTATTTTAAAACACAGTAGACTTCTAACCAAAATTAACAGAAGTGACAAAGATTGCTAGTACACACTGGTAAAGTATATAATTTAACAGAAAGAGACAGCAATTGTAAATATTTATGCACTGAATGTTGTTCTACTCAAATGAATAATACAAAATCTACTACCTATAAGAGGGCAGAAAGATGCCAATACAATTCTAATGAGGAGTTTT
>RJWM01038957.1:0-16292 GCA_004363535.1 Dasyprocta punctata | reverse complement strand
TGTCAACCTTTCCCAGGGAACAAACTCAAATTCCACAGGAGAGGCCACGCACACTCATAGAGGATGCAGTTTCTTAATTTAGGCTGTAGACCTGTGAAAGGCAGTGATGTGGGGCTGCTGAGCTCACTCATGCTGCGATCTCACAGATTGTGCAGTCTGACCTATTTTCAACACGGGTGTGTCACTGCCGAGGGGGCCATGTCCCAAGTGACTCTATGGGAACAGGTGTCAGAGGACCTGATAAAGACCTACATAAAACTCTACAGCCCTGCCAACCACAGCATTAAAGTAATCTGTGATTCTTATTCTGGAATTTAAAATATTTTCATCATATAAGCCATCTGTTATGCCTTTGATTTGAAAGATTAAAAACATTTAGCTGGAGGACTATGAGTCAGTGCCATCACACAGCAGCCTCTGGATGGGCTCCCGTGAGAAAGGTGGTTCCCTTCTATGCCTCCGGCATCCTCCCCATTCCCTTTGATATCCCTTTATTTTTCTATTCTGTCACACAGATCTAGGCCCTTGCCAGGCGGGTCTTACCTGGGTCAGATGCCCCACCCAAGGCTCAGCACAGCCCTTCCCGAGATCCCCCGCTGCAGCCCCCTATCATCTTGATCTTCTGTCACATTTTGATGGCAACCTTGCAAAATGAGATGGGATAGGTGGTTGTTAAAATGATTCCTTATACTCTGTAATAAACTATGACACTTGGCCACAGCACAGAGCTCCCTGTGTCTTCTCATACTGTTCTTTTATTTGACTGAATATCTTAGCTTGTTTCTTGTATTTGCAAACTGGGAGCCAATCTAAACCAGCAAGGGAAGTGAAGGGTAGTACCCTGTATTTGCCTTGAAAGGTCAGACAACCTTGTGCGTTTGCTGGCATTTTTCTTCACAGAAGAGTTTCTTCTCTGTTACGGTTTAGATCTAAAAGGTTTCCCCAAAAGTCTGATGTGTTTGAAAGGTGACCAGGTCATGAGGTGCTAGTCTCATTAGTGGATTCACCCATTGATGTTAAAGTGCTGTTAAGAAGTAGATCCTGGTTGGAGATGAGTCACTGGGTGTGTGACCTGGAAGAGTGTATTCTTTTTTTTTTTTTTGCGGCACCGGGGATTGAACTCACAACCTCGCGCCTGCCAGGGCAGGCGCTTAAGGCACTGAACCAAACTCCCAGCCCTGGTTTTTTGAGGCAGGGTCGCACTATGTAGCTCAGAAGAGTGTATTCTTGTCCTTGGTTCCTCCTTTTGTACTCCACTTCCTGGCTGCTGTGGGTTGAGCATGTTTCCTCTGCCATGTTGTTCTGCCTTGGAGCCAGCAGAATATGGACTGAGTTTTATTTATTTATTTATTTATTTTTTTGCGGCACCGGGGATTGAACTCACAGCCTTGCGCCTGCCAGGGCAGGCGCTTAAGCCACTGAGCCAAACTCCCGGTGTGGACTGAGTTTTTGAATAAACATAAACCAGAAGAAATCTCTCTTCCTTTCAGTTGTGGGTGTTGAATATTTTGTCCAAGCAATGGGAAAGTTACTAATACATTCTTTATTTTTCTGGAAAGGTTACTGATGGATGGGCGGCCATTGTCCTTTGGCCACCTGGACTCCTAAGCCTTGATGGTCAGACATCTGCCCCAACAGCTCCCCTCTTCGTTAGGGCTCATTAAGCCCTTAGTGTGAACACAATCCCTAAGGAACAGGCACAAAAGCTAGGATGATGTGTCTGTATTTGCAGTGAGTGTATGTGTAGCTTAAGGCTTGCACTGATTGTGCTCACATTTAACTTATTTATGCAGCATGTATGTGTATGTAGATGAACTGAGACATGCATGTATAAAGTGGAAGTTACATGTATGTGTGGAAGGGTGGGAAGTGAATTAGGACTTGCTAAAGTTTCACTTCTCAAGTGAAATATCAACATTGCATTTCTTATGTTGGAGAAACAATGTAGTGACTCAAGGACGTGACCACATAAGCCACCTTTCAGCTCTGCTGCTGATTAGCTTGTGGACTCTCACAGTTACTTAACCTCCTTAAACCTCATAAAGCTGTTAGAATTAAATGTAAAAGCCGAGTACAATGATTGGCCACTCCATGAATGCCCATAATAATTGCTTGCTAAATTGAAATGAATATTGGTAGCTGCAAGAACTACCTACAAATTGTAAGGATGTTTTAAACACTTTAGATGCATGTGGTTTAAAATTTAGTGGAAAATAACATGAATGTAACAGGAAACTCCACCAAAAATGTCCCATCTGCTACCCAGTATTCTAAAATAATCACTCTGAAACAGATTTTTCTGTTAATTGAATGGCCTTAATTTGTTATGAAAATCTCAGGCCAAAAAGTGCTCTTGGGGATGTTAGGAAGAACCTTTGTCCTTTGTGAGTGGGTCAGCAAAAGCTATGTTATTGCTTGAATATGCAGACCTATCCATCAGTATAGAAGACCAGGGTATCCTGGGATGGATAGAACTGATATCCCAAATACTGTAACCTGAAATAGTGCACATAAGGAATTCCTGTGGAAGACACTGAGTTGGACTCTGGCTAAGGGTCCTCTGAAATAAAATTTCCCTAGAGTGATAGGAAATTAGGATTAATGGACCAGGCAGGCTTTGGCTTAGGGGCAAGGTACCCTGGGCTGCAGAATGGCCCAAGTGCCCCTGCAGTGCCCATGTTGTGATCTGAAGCTTCAAGCCTCAGAGACCTGTGAGAGTCTGGAGCTCTCAGGGAGCAGAATACAGGAAGGGTGTCCTCTTTCAAAGGCATGCTAGGAAATGATCAATATCATGGTACAGACCACCTTCCCCTGTATCTCTGCAGTGTTTTTGTAACCATACAATGGGGCTCAGATCAAAATAAAAGTTCTGCCCACCATGCCAAGCTCCTAAACCATTGTGAATGGTGGATCTGAATGGCATTTGTATTTTGTTGACTAATACCATATCAAGTGTGAGAGCTGATACAGGATGTCAATTGGAACTCTAGGAAAACAGCAGGTAGATGAGGATGATATGAGAAGTTGGAGTGATGGAGTCTGCTTATGAAATGTTGAGCTCGACAGAGGACATATAATAAGACATTAGAAATACTCTACACTTCTGTGATCCTACCTCTGTAGTGTCCTTTCAGGTTTCCATTTTATTTTCAACTCCTGGTTTGCAATCAAACAATGTTGCATGACATCTTCACTCTAAGTAATAGTGCTAACATGAGTCTCAACATTTTTTTTATTTGAGTCTCAACATTTCAAGAAAATATGATAACAAAATTTATCCAAATTGTACAAAAGAGAATGTTTCCTTAGAAATACCCACAACATACTTAAGTGTTCATTCATTTCATTCTGTTTTGAGAGATTATTTCATCTCTAACTGTGCTAAGTCTTAGCCAATGCCAGAAATTCTTCTTAGCAGAGACTTTAGAACTACATGAAAATTATCTGGTTGTTAAAAATTGACTTTCAATGATGATTTATTAGAACAAAGAATAGTTTGCTATTATATTTCTTTTGGGACAAAAAACTGTGTTTTATGCTATCAGACTCCAAGTAAAATTGGCCAACTTTCAGAAATCTTATTTATGACCCTTTCTAAATTGATGATTATTAAGTTTTTCATGCAATTAATTTGAAATAAAACCCAAATCAGTGATGAATAAAATTGACTATAGTTTAGGAAAAACCTGGCATGGCAATTAATAATAATAGGATTTATGGGAATGGAATGAAAAATGAGTTTTACTGTCAACAGTTTATGATTTCCATAGTACTTGGGCTCAAGAATATTTTGAAATTGCAGGTTGCAGCTAATGAACTCTCGATGAAGGCATTCTTTCCTTTTAAAGTAATTAAATGTTACTCTGTAGAATATAGTTCTAAATTTAATATTTAATAAATTTAGTTTCAGTTAAATATTTACTGAGTGATGTTCTCATTTGTTCACCTGATTACAAGCAGCAGGAACTAACCTCATGAAAAAATAAGTTATTGGAAAATTAGGAGTAGCTCATGAAGTTGAAGGAAAGACTGAAAAACCATGATGGGCTCTCAAGGTTCAGTATATGACCTCCCTTTCTTCTTGTCAAGATTGTGGGACAGGTGATAAATACACACAAGATTTATAGAAATGAAGGTTTAAAAATCACTTTTATTATCTATAATGGTGATTGTACAGTCTTAAATCTTAGTAACACATCTGCTGCGAATTAAACCTACATGTACAGATACTGGCTATATCAGGTAAATTTCTCTAGAGGAACAGAATCAATAATCAATAACATATATTCATTTGATGATCTTACAGGATCAGAGGCAGGCTAGTCCACCATTGCTGTCTGTACACTGGAGATCCAGAAGATGTAGTAGCTATTCAGTCCAAAAAACTAGAAGTCAGAGAATAAGACGGATCAAGGATACAGATCAGTGCCTGCCTGAGGCCTGGAAGCTCCCTGGAGAGCTGCTGATATGGGGCTGCATTGAAAGATGAAGATGGAGTCTGATGTGCACAGATGATGACAGTAAAAGGTACACATGCTGAATAAGAAGCTTTTAAATGCAAGCTGACTTCTTTCTTTTTCCCTTTCATTCCATCCAGACTGTAGGACTATCAGATGGTGCCATTCATGCTGCGATGGGTCTTTGTCCTGAGTTTGCTGGCCCACGAGCCAGCAGTATCTGGACACTTCAGACATCCCCAGAAGTGTACTTCACTAATCTGCAAGGCATCTCTCAATCCCGTCAGGTGGACAACATCATTAACTGTCGCACATGCGTGGCTGGACAGACACAGGCCTCCCTGACAAGGACAAGCTCCTTACCACCTGGCAGAGAGCAAACAGAATGTGCTGCAAGCAAGTAAAGCTGAAAAGAAGAGAGTAGCTACCTGGGGCATATCAGGCTCCTTCCACAATCTGATTCATCAAATAACTCGCTCCTATGGAAAAGCAAGTAAAGAAGGATTCTGAAACCAATGGAAACCCAGAAACAAATGGAAATTCTTCACATGGAAGCATGAGGCCAGGGGATCATAGCACTGTCTGCTGTGTGGCTTGGTTTGTGCCACTCTGGACATCTCTCAGGTGCTGTCCCATCAACAGGCTTCACTACAAAACCAGGCTAACACAGGATCTTCATCTCAAGGAGCCTTTCTTTACTATTTTCTTCTTAAGAAAGTGCTGGCTTTGACTGCTCAGTTTCTCCTCCAACTCAATTCTTTGGAAAGGGTTCCATCATTATGACATGGCTTCTTATTTATTTTTAAACTGACAAATAGTATTCGAATATATTTGTGGGGTACAAATATATTAAGTAAAGTTATCCCTTTTCCCCCAAAATAAGACCTCACCAGAAAATAATAAGCCTTGAAAACTAGAGATCAAAAATTCCAGCCCCAGTCACCCTATCCTTAAGTTATCTGTTTCATCTGCCTCAAAAAGGAATGTTAGTTGCTTCGGGGGAGGATGCTGGACTGGGCATCTTTGGCTATGATACAGTCAGAAACTTCCATTAGGTTCGGTGTGGAGGGTGAGCTAAGGGCATGGGATAGGATTTCTCGTGGGTGACTGAATAAGTTGTGACATTTTTCATGACGAAAATCAAGAGAAAGAATGCTTAAGAGACAGAGAATACTGATTATCAGCTCTGACTTTACTTTGGGGAGCTCAAATTCAATGTGTTATTTTTGGTAGGGGATCAGTTAACAGCTCTATTGAGACACATACCACAGATTCCACACAATTCACCCTTTCGAAGTGTACATCTCAAGGGCTTCTAGATCTTTGTAGAGCTGTACAAACGTCACTACGGTTTTAGAATATTTTCATCATCTCTTGAGGAAAACCAATATGTTTTAGCTGTCACTTCCCAGTCCTCCATATCCCCCAGCTTTAAGCAATCACAAATGTATTTTTTGTCTCTATGGATTTACTTGTTTTGGACATTTCACATAAATAGAATTGTATATGATCTTTAAGATGAGCTTCTTTAGCTGAAAGTTTCAAGGTCTACCCATGTTGTTGCATGTTATCAGTACTTTATTTCTCTTTCTGGCTGAATAGTATTCCATTGTATTGATAAACCACATGTTGTTTGTCTATTCATCAGTTGGTAGACATTTGAGTTATTTCCATCTTTTTTCTGTTATGACAAATGCTTCTCTAAACACACAGATACAAGTTTTTGGATGGGATATAAGTTTTCATTTTTCTTGGGTACACAAATAACGGTGGAATTGCTGGGTCTATGCTTATTATTATTATTATCATCATCATCACTATTGCTACTACTACTACTATTACTACTACTTTGTAGTACCAGAGATTGAACCCAGGCCCTTTTAATGGAGCTATAGCCATTTTAATTTTTTATTTTGAGACAGGGTCTTGCTAAATAACTAAGTTGCCTACGCTGGGCTTGAACCTACACACCTCCCACCACGGCCTCCCAGACAGCTGCAATTTTTATCTTTCTGAGCAACTGTTAGATGGGTTCCTCACTGACTGCACAATTTTACCTACTGCCATGGAATGTGTAAGTGGTAATTTTTTACACATTCTCAGCAATAGTTGTTTTTATTTGACTTTAATAATAACCATCCCAGTGGTTATGGTTTTGATTTGCATTTCTGTGGTTACTACTGATGTCCACCATCTTCCATGTGTTTACTAGTCATTTGTATATTTTCATGGGAGGAATTTCATTTGCTCACTTTTAGTTGGATTCTTTGCCTTTTTATTACTGAGCTTGAAGAGTTATGTATATATTCTAGATACAAGTGCTTGTAAGTTATTCAGCATGATCAAAATATGCAGTGAATGTTTAAATTTTAAGAAGTATTACTATAAATGGCACATTGACACTATCTCCCTCAAAATGCTCCCCATGGCTTCAAACACACTTATCCTGTCATTCTTGCCACTTTGTGAAGCAGTTCTGGAAGTTTTGGTTTATGACAATTTGGTAGGTGTGATAAAAAAAAAAAATACAGTGAATGCTCCTGCTGATACCATCCAGCAGAAATCTTGTAAAAACATCACCATGTGTCCTTCCATACCTTATTCACTGGATCTGGCACCATGAGATTTCTGGCTCTTCCTAAAGTCAAAATAACCATGAAAGGTGAACATTTTGAATCGATACAGGACACTGAGGCAGTCATGAGACCACAACTAAAACACAAAGGACTTCCGAACTGCTTTGGAAGGGGGCAAGAATGATGAGATAAGTGTGTCTGAATACATGGAGACTGGCTTCAGGAAGATTACTGGAAATTTGCTTTTTACTGTAGTAATTTTTTTTTTTCCGGTACTGGGGATTGAACTCACAACCTCGCGCCTGCCAGACAGGCGCTTAAGTCACTGAGCCAAACTCCCAGCCCTGGTTTTTTTGAGGCAGGGTCACACTGTGTAGCTCAGGCCGGCCTTGTGCTCACGTTGTAGACCAAGCCGGCCTCGAACTCACAACACTCCTCCTACCTCAGCCTCCCAAGT
This sequence comes from Dasyprocta punctata, assembly GCA_004363535.1. Classification (NCBI taxonomy): domain Eukaryota; kingdom Metazoa; phylum Chordata; class Mammalia; order Rodentia; family Dasyproctidae; genus Dasyprocta; species Dasyprocta punctata. The sequence continues at coordinate 8,802 of RJWM01038957.1, read as the reverse complement.
GCTGGGATTAAAGGCGTGCGCCACTATGCCCGGTTCTGTAGTAATTTTTTAAAAAGATTATTCATTCACCATATCTTTCAATCATACCTCATACATTATTTGCAAATATTTTCTCTCACTGCATGGAATATGTTTACTTTCTTGAAAGTGTCGCTGAAGTACAAAAGTTTTAAATTTTTTTTTTTTTTTTTTTTTTTTTTTTTGCGGCACCGGGGATTGAACTCACAACCTCGCGCCTGCCAGGGCAGGCGCTTAAGGCACTGAGCCAAACTCCCGGCCCTGGTTTTTTGAGGCAGGGTCGCACTATGTAGCTCAGGCCGGTCTTACACTCGCGTTGTAAAAGTTTTAAATTTTGATGAAGTGTTTATAGACTGCACTTCTTTTATTAATATGACTATTTTAAGGACTACACACTAATGAATACATCACCTTGTCTTTTTGGTTTCTATTATATACTTTTTGACATCTTGCCATTACTGAAAATATTATAATCTACATATATGTCCCCCATATGTAGATTATAATGTTTTCATCAAAATTTATTTAAGACTACTATAGCATATTTTCATAATTATAATACTTCTCAGAAGATGCGTTCTATTTTGATTTTGGAGATATGCTATAATAGTCTTTAAATAATCATGCTCTACTATGTGTTATACTTTAATCCAAATCATGCTTTAATTGTAGAATTTGATTAGTATGTATCTTTATGACATGTATTAGATTCTATCAGACCTTTTCTATTACTGGCACAAGCTCAAAATATTTTTCTTTTTATCCAGCATGATGTTAGCGGGGGAGAACCCTTACTTTTTATCTCTTCTTCTTGAATAGGATGACTATTTTAATAGAAGGAGTCCAGTGTTTCGTCTACATTCCAGACACTAAAAGACAAATGTTTGTGTAGACATGTCAGTCTTCCAAGAGTGCAAAAATTCCCTTAATGATGCCTTTCCAGTCAGAAATTCCCCTTTGCTCTAAAAAATGTGAAATATTCCTTTTCCTGAAAGATATTTTCAAAAGTTACTGTTGGCTAGGCAGAATTCAATCAGTGCATGGTGGCATTTCTTTTGTTTTGTTTTAAAGCAATACTTTGAATTCAGAAACTACCACTTTTACAGAATTTCCAATCTGATTACAAATCCAATCAGATTGGCATGATGAAATTTAATCATCATCTTTTAATCTGTTTAATCTATTTGGGTTAAGTCTATATTATTCCCAACTGAATGTAGACTTTAAGACTTGAATACCTCCTTTACAGTCAAGCTCAACCATCCTTTCCATCTCTTCTCTGCATGGGATAATAGGTTTAAGTGGTACATTTATTTGGAGTTTAAGTGTCTGCATGATTTATTGATATCTGTGTGAGAAAAGTTTCAGTTTTTATTCTCATGTTCTGTTTTGTTGGTTAGTTTCAAAGTCTTCCAAACGAATCAGGGATTTATCGCCTTCAGAATCCTGATTGTGCCACAGAAGGACCAGGAGACTCTCCAGAAGTGATGTAGTAAGCTACTGAAAACAGTCTTCAGGTCTCAGGTTCCAAACCTGTCTGATCATCTGCATCATTTGATAGATTTTCAAAGCTTCTCTTGGGGGTTCTGGTGAGAGTATCTAAAAACCTGTCTGACTTGCAGACTCTCAGGGTGAGTTATCAGGCTTGTGTTAGTCAAGAGTAATTTCAAGGAGGTAGCTTAGATAAAATCGTGAATACAGCCCAGTGCATTTCACCACACTGACAGGCCTGCATTCCTGTAATTCCAGCACTCTGAGAGGCTGAGGCAGGAGGATTACAAGTTCTAGCCCAGCCTGAGCAGTTTAGCACCCCTGTCTCAGAGCAAAAAAATGGGCTAGGGTTTGTAGCTCAGGCAAGGAACCTGGATTCAAACTTCAGACCACAAACAACAATAACAAAACAAGAACGCGTAGACCTCTGTGGTGGAAACTTTAAAAGACAGATTTTATATTTTACACAGACTTGGACTGAGGGTTTGCGATGTATTTCAGGTTAGAGTTGCATCATGCTGATTTCATCATGAGGGAAGCTCTCTTCATGTGACAAGATGATTCCAGCCCTGAATCCTCACAAGAAACAATTCCTGAGAATAGACAGCCTGCTTCCCAATGCCACAGAGACCTGCCCTGCATGCTTTCTGACCAGTGATCCACCGGACCCACATTGCTGTACCCCTTCATTAAGGGAATTTCTACATTTTGTGTTCCAGCCCCTGGCTAACCCCTTTGCCCTAATCCCACCCCAGAAACAGCAACCAATTCAGACCTTCTTAAAATCCTTCAATGAAACCCAAACTATTTGAAAGATATATCCTTCTCCTCTTCATTAAGTCCCTTCATAGTGTGCACCTTGCAACCCAGCTGATTTGGTCACATTGCGGGTTGGTGCCTGATGAGCTTTGACTGATTAAGCTTGAACAGAGACGTGGGCGGGGTTGGGGAAGTGAGCCTCTCTTGTATAAGCTTTGCCCTGAATCAGTCCTTAGAGAGGAGGTTTTCTTGTGTGCTGCTGATGTCTTCTGTTAAGTAGCACTTGTCTATTTTCCCTGGAAACTGCCCAGATGGCTATGAATGGTTTTGCCATCGAGTCTTGCCGGGTTCAGGTCAGCAAACCCTGTTAGACAAATGAAGATGAGAGAGAAAAAAATATCTCTGTCAGGGGTCAGGGGACTTCAGTGGAATGGAGTGAAGCCCGCAGAACTGACTCAAACTTACAGATTTATTGAGAAACAACAAAGGCATAGAGTTCTGCTGAGCACAGATGTTTGTTTTAGGTAGCAAGACAGGCAAGCAAGGCATAGTGAGAGTCTGGCAGAATAGTTAACTTTTATCTGATTGTCCCCTCAGAGCTTCCTTGTTTTCCCCGAAGGTCCATCTCTGTTCGAGTTGGTGAAACATTCCATCTCCAAGAGGTTCCAGCTCTTTGGAATTAGCCATCTTCTGCGTCCTGAGTCAACCCTAGCTGACATTAACCTGCTGGGTGTTGCAAGCATTTTGTCATCAAAGACATCCTCCCTAGAACAGCTAACAACACAAAAAAGTGAAGTTACATTAGTCTCAGGAGCTCCCATTCCATGTAATTAATTTTCAACACAAAAATCTAATATAAACCTGAATGTAGAAATATACATATTGGTGGCAGAAATGAAGAGGGATTACAACATGCCAAGACAGTATGAAAGTCAGTGCCCCAATATAGATTTTTAAAAATATATTTTATGTTTTATTAATAAGTATTAACTGTGCATATTATTGGAGCTCAGTGTGACATTTCAACACATGTACACAGTGTGCATTACTCAGAATCAGTCTCTCTTTATACATCTTCCTCCCCCTTCTTAACTGGTGGTAATCACTATTCTGCATTCAGGTCAACTTCTTTAGCTTTCACGTATGAAAGACACCATGAGGTACTTATCTTTCTGTGTCTGGCTTATTTTTGCTTAATGCTGTATGCTCTAGTTCCATTCTTTGTGTTATTGTTGTTGTAAATAACAGGTTTTCTTTCTTTTTGTATGGATCTTACCCATTTGATTACTGTCCTTCTAGAAGTTTATTCCTTTACCATTAACTTCATGTTATTTATGCTGCTCCCATATCAATTTAGGAGCTTCAAATAACTATTTCATCACCCTTGTGGAATCTATGGGTCTAGAGTTCAGAGAGAAGCCAGGCATGATGTTGCATGCCTGTAATCCCAGCACTCGGGAGACTGAGCCCAGAGAATTGCCACAAGTTCAAGGTCAGCCTGAGCAACAGAGTGAGACCTTGTCTCAAAACATGTTTAGGAATTATTCAGTGGAAATGGCTTTTCTCTGTGTCAGGTATTTACAGCTTAAGCCGAGATGACCCACGAGCCAGGGGTTCATGAGAGCAGGGAACAAGAATCAGTGAAAGCTTTGTCTTCTGTGGGTCTGGAGTTAATGCTGGCTGTTCCTGGAATGCCTTGTGGAGCTCTAGGTTAGTACAGCTATGTAAGATTCGGTTGCGTCGGTTCTTACTTCTCTTAGCTTAGTGGCCTCAGACTTCTTACATGGCAGATCTGAGCACCAAAGCTCAGTGGCTTAAGAGGACCACTTGTGAACTGTGTTGACTTTGATGTTTTGCCTGGAATATAGCACTACTACACTGTGCTTTTTTGGTCTACCAATCACATGTCCACCCACATTTGAGGGGGAGGTACATAGGCACTAATTCTCAATGGATGAAATATCAAGAAATTTATAGACGTTTTTAAAATAGACATAATCAATGTTTATTTTCCTTCTCTTCTCACTCCCTTTACCCTCCTTTCCCCCTTCTCGCTTTCCTCCTCTTCCTTTTCTTTTCTCTCTTCTTTTCCTCTCTCCTTTCTCCCTTCCCTCCCTCTGCCTTTATATGTATCCCATTGATATCTACCATATATTCACATAGTGGTATTCATGTAAGATTCTTTCTGAAGCCCATCTCTTGCTCTTTTCATATCTTAGATACTTTTACATTTTGATACAACTAAAGCTGGATTTACTGGGAAAAGTTTTCTATTAAGCAGTTGAGTCCCATTCATACTAACTGGGAATTGAAAAATGGAGAGTTGTATCCTACAGAGCAATCTAAATCATGGCATTGGCTTCCATTGTGAGCAGCTATAATGCATTTTAGTGGAGCATTGGTGCAGGGTGGGGATGTCTGAGGAAAAGGAAAGTCTACTTTTGCTGTTAGAAAATCAGTAAAGTAATGAAAGAGAAAAGACACACACTTATTAGTAATTCTGCCAATTTGAGCCAATAATCTTGAGACAGTTAGAAAGGATTATTCAAGGATAGGATGAGCTCGTGAGTAGCTTCGGGTTTGTATTATACAAGAGATAAAAGGGAGAAATTAACTAGATTTAAGTACAGTACTGATAATCAAATTAATGATCCTGGTAGTGCATGTGTATTTATATTATCAATAAGTACAGCAAATTAAATATTCAATGAGCTTCCCAGGAGAGTGTTCTCATGAGAATCTATGCTAATGTCAAAGGAAATTTTACTGATTTTCATCCAAAGCATTTGAAAACAGATAGAGCCTTTGAATTCTGAGCATAAGGGTAAGCAGTTTGGTGGAGGAAAAAATGACAGACTTTTGTTTTCACAGAGATAAGCAAATCACTTCCTTCTGGGAAAAGGGATGTGATCAGTTATAATGTGTCTGAGTTTATTTTCCTTTTTGATTGCTTGTTAGTGTGACTCACAAGACAGACATCACAATTCATCAAGTCTCTGATGAGATTGAAGCCAAACAACATTGTCTGTAAAGATTTTCTGTAGTTGATCCAATACAGAGGAGAGTATCCAACAGTTTACATGTAGGAGGGTGTAAAATCTGCCACAAATGCTTTATATCTCATGACTATGACTATGATCACAATCTTCATAATAAATGCTTAAAACAAAATACTGAAATCAGCATTCATGTATTAGGTAGCACTTAGCATTTTGTGGCTGTGGATTATCAGGATTACTATTTAAAACCTACATACACCTTGCATGTATTTGCCCCTCATAATATACATGTTCCTGGCATTGTATTTAGATCAAAGAAGGACATGCTTGTACTTTAAAGTGAATAAATATAAGTGCAAAGCCAGTAAATAACTTAATTCATGTGTGAAACAAAACAAGGCAATGTTTACTACTTCATGATGCATTTTTGCAATAACTTACTATTTCAAAGAAAAACAAGAATAATATCATCAACAATTATTTACAGTATTTGATGCTTATTCATATAATGGTTACCTTCATACATGAGTATATTCAATATTTGCAAAAAATTTAACACAGAAGAGTAAGTATGACACTGTTAAGCTAAACTTTTGTTGTTTGGGTTGCCCAAAATTTATTTCTCTTCCTTTCTGTAGTAGTTAGTTTCCCAGTTGCTGTTTGGGCATCTACTTTCTATCTCCATGTGCCCAAATGATGCAAATCTTCCTTTCAGATTCAGGTATGAGACCTGATAAGGTTAAATCAAGAAGCATAGTCACTTCCTCTGGCCTTGCTAACTAGTATGAGAATGGGTATAGACCCCATCTGGAGCACTGAGAAGGAAGATGTGGCTGAGGTATTTATCTGGGCACTTTCTGTCTTCTGAAAGTGTCATCAGGATAAATCCTCCCTTGCAGTGTAAACATCCAAACATCCAGAAAGTCTACATGAGGGAAAACAGACCTGAGAGAATCACAGAAAATTAGAAAATTAGGGCTCTACAATAGTGTAGTGAAAATTCTTGAGCCCAAAGTACTCCTAAAACCAGAAATACTATGGCTTATGTATTGGAGCCAACACATTCCCTTTGGAGCGTCAGTCTTTTTGGGTTAGCTGTTACTTACAACACAAGGACTCTTAAGCATGACACAGGCTTAAACATTCGATAATAGGAGGAACAAAAATATTTAGCTCAATTGGTCAACTTATTTACATATAAATTTCCCTGAGATGGAATTCATAATAGTTCAATGCCATGTTACCTAAGATCCTTTTCTTCGTTTTATCCCCTTGCCCTGGTCCCTTGTCATGGCCACATAAGGAGGAGAAATACCAAGAGAGAACACTGGAATAGGCTCATTCCACCATTAGTGTTTTAATTCTAGCCATAGCAGTAAAACCTGTTCTTTGGATTGTCCCCTCAGACAGCAAAGCTCAGAAAACAAGCTAATTAAGAATAATGAGGTCCAGCCTAAGTGCAGCAGAGCAGGTGAAGCCTCATGACTAGGAGAGTCCATGGGTGCACAAGGAGGCAGCAATGGCTGTTATGCTATGACTCTGTTTCATAGACTAATTTTTAAAAATCAGTTGTACTGAAATGGAAGTGACATATGATAAATGTACAACTTAATAAAAGTACACATTTAAATGTACAACTTAATAAATTCTGAAATATAATACACGTATGAAACAAGAATCAAGACAGTGAACATATTAATCTTCCAGCCTTTCCTTGAGCTCTGAAATCCTCTCTTACCTGCCCCTCCCTGCCCCTAACAGTCTCTAGGCAACCACTGATCTGCAATGTGTCACTAGTATTAGTGTGCATTTCCTAAAACTTTATATATATCAAATGACATATTAGGTTTTCATTTTTGGTTGGGTTCTTTTCCTTACAATTATTCAAAAAGTTATCCATCAAACCAGAAGACAATTAGCCTGCCTTCCTGGTGAGTGACGTGCGACCAGCCCTGACTCTTGGAAGAGAAACATGTGCCTCCTGAGAACCCGCCATGTTGGGCAGGGAGGCTCCAACCAGAAGACAACTAGCCTGCCTTCCTGGCGAGTGGCGCATGAACAGTGCAGACTCCAGGAAGAGAAAGATATGTGCCTCCTGTAAGCCTACTAGCGTGTGGGCTAAGAATCAAGGCCAGCCCCCCGCCACTCCCCCCAGTAAGCAACCTGCTGGTCTTCTTACTGGGGAATGACTTTGAAGATGCCTTTACATGGGTAGTTGCTCTACAATGGCTATTTTCTGCAGTGGTACCTTGGCTTCATAAGAAACTGGGATACATCGGACGCTGCACCCTGCAAGCAGTAGTGCATCAGTGGCAACCAGACTTGACTCCTGATGAGTACTGTGGTAAAGACATGTCCCCAGTGTGCCCATTTGGCTCCCTGGAGAAGGAGGATGCCCACACAGCTTGGCATGATACCACGAGCACCCCATCCTCTACAGCAATGGCAGGTGGATTATATCAGGCCCCTACCTCTCCTTCAGGGACATAGATATGCTTTGACTGCTATACATACAGCCACAGGTATAGGCTTTGCTTACCCTGCTCCCTCTGCTAACCAAGCCCACACAATTTAGGCACTGCAATGGTTGACTGCTGTGTATGAAATGCTGCTAGGAATAGAGTCTGACCAGGGAACACATTTCACAGGAGCTCAGGTACAACAATGGTCAGAGACAATATTGTCAGATGTCACTTCCATGTGCCCTACCAGTCACAGGCCACTGGTATGATTGAAAAGTACAGTGGGCTACCACAAGTCAGACTGGTCTACTTGGCTCCAAACTTTGCTGGGTGCGTGGGTGCAGGTCTTACCTCAGGCAGTCCAATTGCTCAATGACCAACCCCAACATACAGGTGACATTGGATAGCCTTTTGAAAGCCCAGCCAGTCTGTCTGTGCACCCTCCCCATAAAGCAAGGTCCTAAGGTATTAAAAGGGATCATAATCCTCCCCTGCTTGGAACCAGTATAACTGGGAGGCATTATCAATGGAGTTGGGAATGGCTCACAGACACCCTAGTGGAGAGTTGGGTGTTCCTCTTGGAGCCCTGGAGGAGACGGACTGAGAATGCTATAGAAGCACATCCCTGGACTTCAACAAGGCCCCTAAGGACTTTGGTGTGCTCTTCACCTGATGCTGGAGCTACCATCCTGAAAGGCAGTGATTTCATGGCTATGTGGCCCATTCCTCAAGGAGTAGTGAACCTAGCCTCAACTCCCTTGCCCCCCATAGTGAAGGAAACCCAGGTTTGGTATTCTAAAGCAGGGAATAAGATGATTTCAGCCACAATCTTATCACAGGATGAACATGTGGCCTGCATCCTCTTCGAAGGGCGGGATTTTCCTATAATGGTTTCACTTTCTGCCCTGTCCTTCTGACTAGGTTGAGTCGTGCTAACAGTGTTGTCTCCTGGGCACATGTGTTTGCCTGTGTACACCAACAGTCACATCATTGGGTGTACACTGAACTCCTGACTGACACTGCTGAGAGCCTCCCGTGGAGAACCATGCCAGTGTTACTGCTTAATTGGACTG
>RJWM01038956.1:0-16418 GCA_004363535.1 Dasyprocta punctata | reverse complement strand
AAATGACTTCTATGTAAAACATATAAAGAGTTAAAAGAAACCAGGCCCCTAAAATTCAAGGACCCAATCCAAAAATGGGCATCTGAGATGAATATACGCTTCTCAGAGAAAGAAATACAAATGACAAATAAATATATGAAAAAATGTTCAACAGCAATGGTCATCTGGGAAATGCAAATTAAAACAATGCTGAGATTCCATCTCACTCCAGAAAGCATGGCCAAGAGTGAAAAATCAGCCAACAACAAATGCTGGAGGGGGTGTGGGGAGAAAGGAACTCTTCTGCACTGTTGGTGGGAGTGTAGACTGTGAAAATCAGTATGGAGATTCCTCAGGAATCTGGGATTGGAGATCCCATTTGACCCAGCTATCCTGCTTCTGGGCATTTTCCCAGAAGAATTGAAAACATCATAGCACAGTGATATTTGTTCACCTATGTTTATAGCAACCCAATTTGTAATAGCCTGATCTTGGAAACAACCCCAGTGCCCAACAATAAAAGAATGGATAAAAAAATGTGGTATTTTTATACAATGGAGTACTACTTAGCTATCAAGAAAGACTGCATTGAGACTTTTATAAGTGGATACGACTGGAGACCATACTTATAAGTGAGATAAATGAAAACCACATGTGTAAAAACCGTATTGTCTCCCTAGCATAAGAAACTGAAAAAGTATATATGATGCAAAATCTACAAAAAATACTGTGTAAGGGTAAGAAACAGCTCAAAGAGCAAAAGTAATTGGGAAAGGGAAAAGGAGGAAAGAAGGAAGGGAAAAAGACATAAATCTCTATATATGTATATGCAAGATAGCTAAAATGAATATACTGCTGAATGTACTAGTTATTGGGAAAGATCAGTTAATACTCATACAATTAGATCAATTTTACATGTCTGTATCTGTTAATGTAAACAACCGTGTTGAAGGTAATGATATGCAATATTGCAATCATTGTCAAGTTCCTATCACCTTGTTTTGTAGACCTATAATGTTACTGTTTGGGATTTGCAGTTGTCATTTGTCTCTTTTGCTTTTTGTCTTTCTTATATGTGTCTTTTATTCCTGTAAAAAAAAAAAAGACAGGTTCCAGAGGCTCTGAACTCCTCACAGCCAGACACGAGACCCTGGTGGTGCCACACTCCAGGGTATGCTCTGCCTAGCCTCCTGTGTCCCAGAGATTCTGAGCTCCACCCAGTGAGGCTCAAGGTCCAGTGACACATGACAGGGCTGCATCTCTGTTAGCCACCTGGTTTGTGGGGGTTCTGAGTGCTACACAGCCTGTCTAGGCCCCAGCAACAAGCTCCAGGGGTGTGACACTGCTAGCTGCAGGAAGGATACAAACTTTGCCCAGCCCAGTGTCCCAGAGCAACCCAACATAGTAGATCAGGGGAACACGTGGCCAGCCTCACAGACCACAGAACACAAGGGTCCAGCACCATAACCTGGGGGTGTGCCTCAGCTAGCCATGGGGATATTGGAGGATCGAAGCTCTACCCAGCACGGTGTTCCAGTGCAATGCATCAGGAGGGTGCCTGCCCAGCCACACAGGTCCCAGAAGAAAATGACAAAACGAAAGAGCAAGAGGCAGGCTCAATCCCCTAGCCCACTGAGAACAAATCTAAGAGACACTGAAATGAAAGACACTGGGAGTCACAAAACTGGACTTTCTGAAATGATAGGAACTGAAGTAAAGAAACAACTCCATGAAGCTACAGAGGAACTCAAATCAGAAATAATCTCTCAGCTAAAAAATGAAATGACAATCATTATGAAAGAAGTGCTGTGTGTATCCAAAGAAGATCAAGATAAAAAATAGAATAACATAAGAAAATGATGGAAACTTTGAATGAACAATATAAGACACAAATAGAATGCATGAAACAGATTCTAAGGAAAATTCAAGAAATGAAAGATTCCATAGAAAATTGGCAAAACTGATTGAATGAAGCTGAAGATAGAATCTCAGACCTTGAAGACAGCATGGAAGTTTATGATCACGAAACAAAAAATCTCTTAAAAATAACAAAGAACCAGGAAACAACAATTCAACAGCTGTAAGATGATGCCAAGAGAAATAACATAAGATTCATAGGCATCAATGAAAAAGCAGGGGGCACTACTAACGTCCTGTGAAGACTATTTGCAGAAATAATACCAGAAAATTTTCCAAACAGGGGAAAAGAAACTGATATACAGGTAAGTGAAGCATACAGAACCCCAATTAACCATAACCAAAATAAATCTTCACTGAGACATATAATAATTGGGGTATCAGAAATACAGCTCAAGAACAAAATACTAAAAGCTGTCAGAGAAAAGAAACAGATCACCTACGAAGGAAAGCCTATCATAATCATGGAAGACTTTGCAACACAAACCTTTAGGTCAAGATGTGCTTGGAGTGAAGTATTTCAAATCCTGAAAGGAAACAACTTTGAACCCAGATTGATGTATCTTGCAAAACAATCTTTCAAAATTGATGGAGAAATAAGATACTTCCATGACAAAGAACAACTGAAGAAATTTATGGCCACCAAACCAAACTACAAAGAGTACTGAAAGACACTCGAGAAAGAGACAAAGATAGTTACAATCCTAAGAACAACAAGGAAAGAAAACCACTAAGCAGGGCAAATAATTAAACAGAAAATGTAGAAAGCCAACAACAGAAAAATATCATGACAGGGATGAGCCAGTACATATCAGTTATATCAATCAATATAAATGGTCTCAACTCACCAATAAAAAGAAACAGACTGACAGAGTGGGTTAAGAAACAAAACCCAACAATATGCTGTGTACAAGAAACACATTTCACTCAAAAGGAAACTCAAAGACTAAAAATCAAAGGACGGAAAACAATACTTCATGCAACAGGAACCCAGAAAAGAGTAGTGGTAGCTACTATGTTTGTAGACAATGTGAACTTCAAACCAAGAAATATCAAAGGGGAAAAAGAAGTTCACTACATACTTTTCAGGGGTAAACTTCAAGAGGAAGAGATTACAATGATAAATATTCATGCAACGAATATGGGAGTACCCAACTATGTAAGACAACTCTCAATAGACAAGAAAAACCAAATAAACAATAATACAGTTATAACAGGGGACCTTAACACCCCACTGTCACAGACAGACTGATCAACCAAACAAAAAATCAGCAAAAAAATAACAGAATTAAATCAAATTTTTGAACAAAAGTACCTAGTAGGTGTGTACCGAGTGCACCATCTATCAGCATCAGAATACACATTCTTCTCAGCTGTACATGGGTCATTCTCTAAAATAGATCATATATTGGTCCACAGAACATGCATAAGTAAATACAAAGGAACTGAAATGATTTCATGCAGATTATCGGACCATAGCACAGTAAAATTGGAAACGAATGACAAAAAACCCACAAGAACCCCATAAACACATGGAAATTAAATAATATTCTCCTAAACAATGAATGGGTCACAGAATAAATTGAAGAAGACATTAAACAATATCTACAATTGAATGAAAATGCAAATACAAATTACCAGAACCTGTGGGACACAATGAAAGCAGTCCTCAGAGGGAAATTTATAGCACTAAACTTCCACGTCAGAAAAATGGAAAGAACACACATAAACAACCAAGTGATGCACCTCAACTTCTAGAAAAATAAGCACAAGTCAGGCCTCAAGCCCAAAGAAGGGAGGAAATTATCAAGATCAGAGCAGAATTAATGCAATTGAAACTAAGAAAACAATACAAAGAATTAATGAATCAAAGAGTTGGTTCTTTGAAAGAGTAAATAAAATTGATAAACTTCTAGCAAACCTTATCAAAAGAGGAAAAAAATTGAAAACCATGGACTAAGAAATAAAAAGGGTGAAATTACTACAGACACTGTGGAAATACAGATCATCATTATCTACTTTGAAAACTTTTGCTCCCATAGATTTGATAACACAGAAGAAATGGACAGATTCCTAGAAACGTATGAATTACCAAAGTTGAATCAAGAAGTTGTAAAACTGCTGAATAACCCAATTTTAGCTAATGAAATTGAAAACGTAATTAGAACCTTACCAACAAGGAAAAGCCCCAGGTCCTGATGGATTCACTGCTGAATTCTACAAGAAATTTAGGGAAGACTTAATGCCAACACTCCTCAAACTCTTCAAGGAAACTGATAGGGGACCAAGTCTCCCTAACTCATTCCTGGAATCAAGTATTCCTCTAATACCAAAAACAGAGAGAGATCCAACCAAAAAAGAAAATTACAGGCCAATCTCCTCATGAACATAGATGCAAAAATCATCAATAAAATACTGGCAAATAGAATACAGCAAGTTGTCAGAAAGATTATACACCATGATCAAGTGGGATTCATCCCAGGAATGCAAGGATGGTTCAACGTATGCAAATCAATAAATGTAATACACCATATTACCAGGGTCAAGTAAAGAATCACATGATCATCTCAATAGGTGCAGAAGAAGCTTTTGACAAAATCCAACACTCATTCATGATAAAAACCCTGCAAAAAATTGGAATAGATGGTCTCTGCCTCAACCTGATAAAAGCCATATAGCATAAACCAACAGCCAACATCTTACTAAATGAACAATAACTGAAAATTTTCAACCTAAAATCAGGAATAAGAAAAGGATGTCCATTATCACCACTCCTATTCAATATAGTTCTGGAAATATAAGCCAGAGCAATTAGACAAGAGGAAGAAATAAAGAGAATAAGAATAGGAAGTGAAGAATTTAAATTATCTTTATTTGCAAATGATATGATACTCCACAGAGAAGACCCCCAAAAATCCATTGGAAGACTTCTAGATGTAATACCCAAATTCAGTAATGCTGCTGGATACAAGGTGAACACTCAAAAATCAGTAGCATTCCTGTACACAAACAGCAAACTCACTGATAGAGAAATAAGGAAAACCACATCCTTCACTGTAGCATCCAAAAAAACGAAATACTTAGGAATCAATCTAACAAAGGAAGTAAAAGATTTATACAGTGAAAATTACATTACTCTGAAAAAGGAAATCGAAGAGGATTTCAGAAAATGGAAAGATGTTCCCTGTTCATGGATAGGAAGAACAATCATCTTGAAAATGGCCATTCTCCCAAAATTGTTATGCAGATTTAATGCAATCCCAATCAAAATACCCATTACAAACCTCACAGAGCTAGAGAAATCATTCCTAAAATTCATCTGGAACCAGAAGCGACCTAGAATAGCAAAGGCAATTCTGGGCAACAAAGGGAAGGCAGGAGGTATCACAATGCCCGACTTGAAACTATATTACAAGGCTACTGTGATCAAATCAACATGGTACTGGCATCAAAACAGACCTGAAGATCAATGGAATAGATTAGAAGATACAGCCACAACTACAAACACACTTAGCCACCTCATCTTTGACAAAGGGGCCAAACATGTACATTTGAAGAAAGATATCTTCTTTAACAAATAGTACTGGAAAAACTGGCTTTCCATATACCATAAACTAAAACTAGATCTGTGTCTGTCACCATGCACTAAAATAAAGTCAAAATGAATCAAAGATCTGAATATTAAAGCAGAGACACTAAACTTGCTGGAAGACAAAGTAGGTAAAAGTCTTGACATATGTCTAGGTTACTTTTCACTCATTGCTGAGGCAAAACACCTGACACCCAAAATGAAGGAAGAAAAGGTTTATTTATCTTACAGTTTTTGGACATTTCATTCCATGATCAGCTGGCTCCAATGCAGTGTGGCATGGTACTGGGGCAACACTTCAAGGCAGCAGTTGAGTAAAAGCAGCCAGAGTAAAAGGGGCAAGAGCAAGTCTCTTTTTCTCCCTTATGTTGTATACAGACCCCTCTCACCCGCCTGAAGGGTGCAGCATTCACAAATCTCCTTGCCTTCCTTTACACAGGATGATGATGGTTACAAGTATGAACTCTTGCTCCCGGCTGAGTTAAACCCAATTCTCACTTGAACTTCTGACTTTCTCAAATTGACACAATGAACAGGTATCTGGCTGTGGTCTACCCCCCAGGATGTAGAGTGTTGAGCTACTTAATTAAGCTTCTAGACTTCTGAAGTTGACACACTGTACAAACCATAACAGTCCACCCCTTTTCAACTTGGCAATCAGACACATTTCTTTAAATCAGTCTCCAGATACAAAGGCATGCTTATCCTTAACATTTTGCAACTTAACAATCCTTAAGAACCAGCATTAAGTTTATCAATGTTATGTTACATTAAAAACAACATTTTTTCCTTGGATCCCCCAAAGACTCATGCACATCCCTTTATCCAAAAGGCATTTAGTCCATTTGCAAGAGTTGCCAAAGTCCTACCAGTTTCAGCACTGCTAAAAAGTTCAAGTCCCAAATCTCCTCGGAGATCTATGGCAGACTCTTAACTGTAACCTCCTATACAAATGAAAACAAGTTTAAACACTTCCAGCATATGAAGGCACAAGATAAACATTACCATTCCAAAGGGTACAAATGAGATACAAAGGATTGGGACTACAAGAAGACCAAAATCCAGCAGAACAAACATTAAGTCCTGTAGTTCCATGTGCACAATTTGAGACAATCTGTGGAAAATTGTGAGCTCCAATGGACTTGTGTGGCTCCACCCCATGGCACTTCTGGTGGTTATCAATGCCACAGCTTCTCTCTTAGGCTGATGTTGCTCCCTCATTGCAGGTTTCCTTAGATGATTCACATCCCTGGCTTTTCCAAACTTCTGGGTTCTCCATTGCACTTTTGGCTTCACACTCACAGTTCCACATACTGCACTCTCAAGGGCACACTGCTTGGCCTCCCAGGCCTTCTGAAATCGAGGTGGAAGCCTTTTTAATCTCAGAACCCTTGCACCACGTGGATAATACCAAGGTCTGCTGCCAGCTGGAGCAGTAGCCAGGTTCTCCTCTCTCTTGGCTATTGGGGTCAAGTGCCTGGATTGCTGGGCACTCTGAACCTGATTATGAGGAACAGATTCTATATGCTGTCTCCATTCTGGAACCTGTTGCAGCCACTGCCACCATTCTGGAACATGATGTTCTGAGACTTTCTCCTCCAAGGAAAGTCTTTCTCATTTGCACTTTTGAGGCTGCAAAGCATGGGGGCCAGCTGCCTCTTCCCATGATGCCTATGGGCCATCTTTTTTATTTTGTTCCTTCTCAGCAATGGAGATCTCAGCTCTCACTTTACAGTCCACAGTTTTCTGGCCAAACTTGCAAGGTTTTAAGTCACCATCTGGGCTCTTTGCTCTTGATTCCCAACACAAATCTGGGTAAGAGCCCCCAGCAACAGCCAGGCCACCGTTTCAACATTAGGTTGCCTTAAAATTTCTTTTGCAAGAATAATCAGTCTTCTGCCCTTAATTTCAGTCTCAGGCAAAGTCTCTGGACATGGGCAGAATTCAGAAAAACTTTCTGCCAAGCCGTAACACACACCATGTGGAGTCAAGCAACCAATGCAGTCCTTCTTCCCAGCAGAAACCTCCTGAGCCTGGTCTTTATCAGCAGGCTTTCTATCAGTCTTCTGGTCTCCTGGGCTCTGACCAGTTGTCTCCCATACAGAACAGCCTAAGCTGTTCCAGCTATATACAATCAGGCGACATCTCCAACCTTTCCAAACTCTTCCCACAAGTCATTTCCAAAGGGTCTTGAACCACATGGTCAGGAATAGTCACAGCAACAACCCCACTCCTCTGGTACCAAATTCTGTCTTGGTTACTTTTCTCTTGTTGCGGGGACAAAACACTTGACACCCAAAATGAAGGATGGAAAGGTTTATTTAGCTCACTGTTTGTGGAGGTTTCAGTCCATACTCAGTTGGCTCCAAGGCAGCGTGGTGTGGCAGGGCTGCCATTCATGGCTGCCAATGGGTGGGTGCAGCACTCACATCGCCAGTCCCAGTGCCAGACAGTTGACCCATCACAAGCACCAGACTCAGCCCCATTTATGTTACAGGAATCCTTGGGGGTTCACAGGACACCCCAATACAACATAGGAGTAGGCAGAGAGTTCATGAACAAAAATAAAATTGCATGGGAAACACTTCCCAGAATCAGCAACTGGGATCTCATCTTACTAAAAAGTTTTTGCATGTCAAAGGAAATCTCCAACAGAGTGAAAAGAAAACCCACGAATTGGGAAATTATCTTAGGTAAGTGTCCATAAGACAAATGACTTCTATGTAAAACATATAAAGAGTTAAAAGAAATCAGGCCCCTAAAATTCAAGGACCCAATCCAAAAATGGGCATCTGAGATGAATACACACTTCTCAGAGAAAGAAATACAAATGACAAATAAATATATGAAAAAGTGTTCAACAGCAATGGTCATCTGGGAAATTCAAATTAAAACAACACTGAGATTCCATCTCACTCCAGAAAGAATGACCAAGATTAAAAAATCAAGCAACAACAAATGCTGGAGGGGCTGTGGGGTAAAAGAAACTATTCTCCACTGTTGGTGGGAGCATAGATTGGTGCAACCACTGTCCAAATCAGTGTGGAGATTCCTCAGGAAGCTGGGATTGGAGATCCCATTTGACCTAACTATCCGACTTCTGGCATTTTCCCAGAAGAATTGAAAACATCATACCACAGTGATATCTGTGCACCCATGTTTATTGCAACCCAATTTGTAATAGCCAGATCTTGGTGTCTTAGTTATTTTTCACTCTTTGCTGAGACAAAATACCTGATGCCCAAAATAAGGGAAGGAAAGGTTTATTCTTACAGTTTCTTGGGAGTTTCAGTCCTACTTAGTGGCTCCAAGTCAGCACAGTGTGAAGCGGCTGCCATTCATTGTGGCTGCAAGCTGCAAGGCGCACTGGTGAGAGAGAAGAGGAAGCACGGAAGCAAGGAAGAGGAAGATCCGCCTCCCTTACACTGTATCTCAGCTCCACCCCTGGGCGGGTGTAGCAGTCACATCATCAATCCTGGCGCTAGACAACAAACTGATCACAAGCATCAGACTCAGTCCCATCAAAAGTACATGAGGACTTTGGGGTATATAGCATATCACCCAATACACTTGGAAACAACCCAACTGCCCATCAATCAAGGAACGGATAAAAAAGATGTGGTATTTTTATACAATGGAGTACTACTCAGCTATCAAGAAAGATTGCATTCAGACTTTTACAAGTAAATGGACACGACTTGAAACCATACTTATAAGTGAGATAAATCAAACCCACATGTGTAAATACCATATTGTCTCCCTAGTGTAGGAACCTGAAAAAGTATATATGATCCAAAATCTACAATACTTTGTAAGGGTAAGAAACTGCTGAAAGAGCAAAAGCAATTAGGAATGGGAAAAGGAGGAAACAAGGAAGGGAAAAGGAAAAAGACATAAATCTGTATATATGTATATGTAAGATAACTAAAATGACTATACTGTCAAATGTATTAGTTATTGAGAAAGAACAGTTAATACTCCTCTGATTAGATCAATTTTGCATGTCTATATCTGTTAGCATAAACAACCATGTTGAAGTTAATGATACGCAATATTGCAACCATTGTCAAGTTCCTGTCATTGTTTTGTAAACCTATAATTTTACCGTTATGGATTTACTATTTTCATGTATTTGTCTCTTTTGCTTTTTATCTTTCTTGTATGTGTCTTTTTTCTCTTAAACAAATTAAAAAAGAAGATATTAAGACAAGCAATCTCTCTCTCTTTCTCTCTGTCTCTCTCACTGTGATTTTTTGAATGATTATTTTGCTCCTAGAGAATATTTGAATAATACATAAAGTCACTAAGAAAGATGAAGAAACAATTTCCAGTGTGTGTTCAGAGCTCTTAGGAGGCATTTCAGTACAGTTAGGAACTTGTCCTGTAACAGTATTTGTAAAGAAGAATTTCAACATGGATAGTTTTTCTCAACAGAAAAATATAATTCAGTAATTGTTTTTCAAGTAATGTCTTAGGATTACTTAGGACAAACAGCATGAGTTTCACTCTACTTTCTTAAATAGTGACAGAAAACATTATAGATAAACATGCTCATATACTTTTCTGACATTAATATATTAAAATGAAGTCTGAGATACTGAAGAGTTTCTATAAGATCATTTCAGTTTATGTCATAATTAGAAAGGAATGATGACAGTATTTTTTTACATGTAAAGTCAGAATGCAGACAAAAATTTCAACCTAATACAACTATTTTTGCAGTCATATAAAATTAAAGTTAATCAGATCATCAGTGGTGTCATTAATAAAGAGACATCAATATTGCTGGGCAAGTGCGATACTGGTCATATTCCTGCTCCTAGACATAGCAGAATCCATGAATACTA
This sequence comes from Dasyprocta punctata, assembly GCA_004363535.1. Lineage (NCBI taxonomy): Eukaryota > Metazoa > Chordata > Mammalia > Rodentia > Dasyproctidae > Dasyprocta > Dasyprocta punctata. The sequence goes on along the minus strand of RJWM01038956.1, from coordinate 6,086 downwards.
ATAGATGGACCCATATTTCCTTTTTTTCAATCAAAACAAAGCAGTAGAATTGGTACAGAACTTCAAAGCAGGATACTAGGAAAACAATAGCTACTATAGTATACCTTGTTATCTTCACAACAGTTGTCCATTCCATCAGGTACAGCAAAATCAAACCAAACCCAAAACAGAATAAAACCAATCAAAACAGAATACTGAATAAAGCAAAACAGTGAGAACAATATTGGGCCTCAAAGACAAGATAGAAGGAAATCCCTCTTATTTGCTTCACTGCATACTGTCATCGTCCCAAGAGACATTCAGACTGCTGGCTCCAGGCCTGCAAAATCAACCAAACAACACAAGCATTTAGCTGCTTTATGTAGTTTAGTTGCTATCAACTTAGCTGGTTCTGTGAACCAGCAGGTTGCTTATGGTGGGGTGTGTGTGTGTGTGTGTGTGTGTGTGTGTTGATTCTCAGCCTGTGTGCCAGCAGGCTCACAGGAAGAGCTGACTTTTCTCTTCCCATAACTCACTGCACTGCTTACCAAGGAGGCTGGCTAGTTGTCTTCTGGTTGGACCTTCCCTGACCCAGCATGGCGGATTCTTTCCCTTCCTGGAGCCCACACTGCTCATGCCACTTACCAGGAAGGCTGGCTCTATTTCCTTCTTTACATCTTCTGTTTTCCACTTGGGATACCCCAGCACATTGATCATCACTACAGCAAAATCACTGAGGGCAGCCAGTTGTGCAGGAGTTAATCAAAGTTTCTGTCTCAATTAGGTATTCAAATTTGTCTACAGTTATTTTTCCCTTTATTTATTGATTATAGTAAACAGTACATTTCTAACTCCCAGAAAACAGATGAAATGCTCACTTTGAATGAAAAAGCACCACCACATTTGAAAGTTCTATTTTAGAGGACTCTAGGATATCTGGTTAAGGTCTGCTCTAGTTGAATCCTTATGATAGTAACTGAGCCTTTGACAATGATTTCTTATCTTCTTCCTTATCAGGTGGTTGAGGTAAAATGGCATCAATTTAATGTATTTTGTTCCTTATGCTTTTATTTGGTCATCTAAGAATCCACTGAAAATTAGAAATCAGGCATTATGTTCTACTTATTTCTTCCTCTGCACAACTTATAATCGATCACAAAATTTCAGATGTTGAATTGTCTGTTTGATTCATCTAGGCCTCTAACATATGGATAAAAAATGACCAATTATTTCCTCTGTGCGGCCCTCTTACTTGTTACTAGGAATGCAATATATCATGACTTGAGCATGATCCAAAAGGCCTGAAGTGGTGGGTATTTATCTTCAATGACCATTTTCCATGAACTGAAGCAATGGCATGTGCCATCTCCCTCTGATCTGTAAACAGCATTTATATTGGAATTCTTTCCTTGTGTTTTGAGATACAATACAAAGTCAGCTTATCTGAAGCATTTGTTAAAACACAAGATAGTTCTAGATTTATCTGTAATGATTCTAGTTATAAATGGTAAAAAGCCAATTCAAATAAGTTAGATATGCAAAACAGACAGAGTTCACAGAAAAGATACAGAGAGTGCATGGGAAATAGGGATCTGATGCATTTGGAACATTCCATGTATATTTTTTTTTCTAGTTTCTGTCTCTTTTCTTTTACACTTGCCCTTTAGAAAGTCCTTTCCACACAGCTGAGTCTGTACCTTGCTGTGCTACTTTGATATATAAGAAGAGGGTAAATTCTGGGGAGGGTCCTATTGATCCTACCTGCCTTGTGGGTAGAATGAGCATAGCGACTGGACATAGGGCTCAGCATGGGGATTCATTCCACATAGGAAGAGATCCTTAGGTGAGAGCCAGGGCTAACAAAACATGTAGAATCTATGTAAAAGCAATTATATTAAGAACGTTTTAGGGCCGGGAGTTTGACTCAATGGCTTGAGCGCCGGCCTGTGAGGCATGAGGTTGTGAGTTCAATCCCTGGTGCCGCAAAAAAAAAACAAAAAAAAAAAAGAACGTTTTAAAAGTTCTTATTCTTTTGTATGGAAAGGCAGAAGCAACTTTTTTTGTGTCTTCTGTAATGAATGTAAATGGTAAAACACAAGTCAAGGTCCAAGTTGTAATTAATTCTATTTCATTTTGCATGAAACTGTAAAGCTTGCAAGAAATAATTGTGAAAATTGAGAGAAATTTATGAACTAGAGGGCTGATATTGTAGGAGAGGTTAGGGTTAAGGGGGAAGTAGGCATATAGGGCATTACCTAGATGGCTAATGCGGTAGAGGATGATAAACGTGACCACATACTTATGATCCATAGTGTACTCAGGGAAGTTGCTCTCTGAGGGACCTTTCATGCATTTAATGTGTGTCCCTAGACCACGTGAACCTTAACTCACCCCAGAAACAAAGGCTAAGACCCTGACTGGCTTAGATTATATCAATGTGTCAAGTAGTTATTTTCAGGTATCAGCTTACCCTTATAACTACAGACAAGGTAAAAACACCATGCTGAAAATCTCAGTTTGAGCCTGCCCCTGTCAAACAGATCACTGGCTATTTGGCAGTACCAGCTTTTGCAATTTTATAATTAAACCTGTTTTACACTACTTTCATTTTTTGAGTTCCTTATTCTGTGATGGATTGATTCTTTCTCTGTGGGATTCTGTGGAAGATTCTTCCTTGTTTCACACTCCCTTTTGCTGCTGTTTAACATCCTTGATGAATCCTGGCTTGTAGATGCATCACTTCAATCCTTGCCTCTGTCATCACATGGCTTCCTTCCCTGTGTCTGTTACTGTGCCTCTTCTTCTAAGGATACAGTAATATTGGCTTAGGCATACCAGTGAGAGACTTCAGAAAATTATTTAGAATTCCTTCATAGACAGTAAACCAAAAATGAGCACGCTCAAATCCTCTCTGCTGTATTAAAAGATTTTCTTCTAAATTTGAGCTGTTTCAGTGGAGATTAATTAATCTTTTTCTCTGACACATCTCACTTAGAAGCAGAGCTACCTTGCAGTCTGGTCAACTGTCCCAGGAAGAGGAAGTTTGCTAGTAGGAAGGTGTGCTTATCACAGGATGAGTTAGTAGTGATTTTACAAAGAGAACAAAAATTAAGAAAGAGAAAATGGTTATTTTTCATTGTAGACTATTATATATTCTTCAATTTTGACAATTAATTGTAATTAAATAATATATATCAAAGGCGTTTTAGTGTCTACACAAGGCTGGTGATATTAATAAAAAGTGAAGTCTTTATAGTCTAATAGTTCCATAGATATTGTCATGTGACATAAAATAGAATTTGGGCCAGACCTAATCTATATTTTTATTTGAAATATTATTGATATTTTATACATTTGGTGCTATTTATTTATTTATTTATTTAGGTGACACTGGGGATTAAACTCAGAGCCTTCACACAGAATTATATTTCTGGGACCTTTTATATTTTTATTCTTAATTTTGAGATGGGCACACTAAGTAATTAAATTGCTCAAGTTAGTCTTAAACTTGCAACTCTCTTGCTTAAGCGTCCTAGAATGCTGGGATTACAGGTTGTGCCACTCTGCTCAATAAAAATGTGCATTTATGTTATTTTTTTCTTTATATGTTTAGTAAGGCAAATAAATTTTCTCTACCTGAGGAGCATGACTGATGCCTAATGAGCATTACTGAGATTGTGGCTGAGTAATCTGAGAAGAGTGGTGATTTTTAGAGGCTGAATGCTGGCCTCATACTGATTTCTATTTTTCAGTTGCTTATCATTTAAAGAAAAATCAGTCTCCTTTCCCTTACCTAATCTGAAAGATATCCGAGCACAATTTTAATTTGAAGAAATAGTATAAGGAAAGAAACTTTACTAATGACCAGTGAGTTAAGAATTACCACCTTTAGCCTAGTTCCCCAGAAACCACAAAGCACATTGTAAAAATCTAAAAAAAAAAAAAAAAAAAAAAAAAAAAAAAAAAAAAAAAAAAAAAAAAAAAAAAAAAAAAAAAAAAAAAAAAAAAAAAAACCCAAACAAATGAACAAACAAAAAAACAATAAAACCCCGTAAATATTGGAATCTGTATTTTAGCTTTAGAGAACCAGGTCAGATTTTGGTGTCATGAGTTAGAAGAGATAGAGACACATTGTTACTTCTAGGTTAAAAGGAAAAAGACACACCTAGTCCCAGATCAAGCAAGATATTACTCTCAATTATAAGCTACAGGAACTTGGTCCATGGGGAATAAAAAGGACTGAATGTTCCTAGTGTGTGTTTGACACATGAAAGCATAAGGCCTCTATGGTGCCTACTCTTCATGAGGCAGAAAAGTGGTCAGCTCCCAGGGGATATCTGCAGAGTCTAATTTCATTTTAGTCAAAGAAAGTACCATGTGTTTCTTGTTGTTTATCATAAATCTACTTCCAATAGCACCTTCACTTCCCAGAACTCTCTCTTAGAGGCTCAATTATTCAATACTCTAAATGTCTTCTGATAGTTGTCTCTTTATGTGTTAGGGTCAGCTGTAAGAAGTTGTGTATATCTCTCGGGATTATCAAGCACTGTGTCTTCATTTTATGAGTGAGAAGACAGAACCTGGTTAGAATCACACACTTGGTCCAGGTTACAGAATTTGAGAATATGATTTAAAACCAGATCTTAGACCTGGTCCCGCGACTCAGTGCAACCCACCAGGGGAACGCCTGGCCAGCCTCGCAGAACACAGAGGTACTGAGCCAGCCCAGCCCGGGACCCCAGAGATGCTCATCAGCGACTGACCAGCACAGCTACAGGGCCTTGGAGAGCTTGTGCTCTCCCCACCAGAGCGCAGGGTGGCATACGCAAGCTCCATTCTTCAGTGAAGGAGCTGACATGCTGAGTCCTAGAGGTCGTGGGACCACCCTGCCAGGAGCAAGGCCCTGGCACTGGAGGCCTGGGACTCACCCAGGCTTGCCTGGCACACCAGAGGCTCTGAACTCCTTGCAGCCAGACTCAGGGTCTGGGTGGTGCCACACTCTGGGGTACGCTCTGCCTAGCTGCCTGGGACTGGGAGGCCTTGGCCCCAACCCAGTAAGATGGAGGTTCCAGCCGCACACTCTGGGAGGGCGCCCTCAGTAGCTGCACACAGAATACAGCTCTACTGGGTCCCGCGACTCAGTGCAACACACCAGGGGAACGCCCAGTCAGCCTCGCAGGACACAGAGCCACACAGGTTCTAGAAGAAAATGACAAAATGAAAGACCAAGAGGCAGTCTTAATACCCCAGCCCACTGAGAACAAACCGAAGAGAAACTGAAATGGAAGACAGTGGGAGTCACACAACTGAACTTTCTGAATTGATAGAAAATACAGTAAAGAAACAGCTTGATGAAGCTATAGAGAACTCAAATCAGAAAGTCTCTCAGCTAAAAAATAAAATGAGAATCACTAATAAAGAAATGTGTGCATCTAAAGAAGATCAAGATAAAAAATAGAAGAACTTAAGAAAATGATCAAAACTTTAAATGAACAGCACAAGACACAAACAGAATGCATGGGACAGATGCAAAGGGAAATGCAGGAAATGAAAAATTCTATGGAAAGTTTGAAAAACCACTTGAATGAAGCTGAGGATAGAACCTCAGATCTTGAAGACAGTATGGGAGCTCATGGTGATGAAAGAAAAGATCTCTTAAAAATAGTAAGGAACCACAGAACAACAATTCAACAGCTGCAAGACGATGCCAAGAGAAATAACATAAGATTAATAGGCATAAATGAAAAAGCAGGGGTTAATACTAATGACCTGTGAAGAGTATTCACAGAAATAATAGCAGAAAACTTTACAAACATGGGAAGAGAATCTGAAATTCAGGTAACTGAGGCATACAGAATCCCAAATAACCATAACCAAAATAAATCTTCACTCAGATATATAATAAGGATATCAGAAATACAGCACAAGAACAAAATACTAAAAGCTGTCAGAGAAAAGAAACAGATCACCTATGAAGGAAAGCCTATCAGAATCACGGCAGACTTCTCAACACAAACCTTTAAGTCAAGAAGAGCTTGGAGTGAAGTATTTCAAATCCTGAAAGAAAATAACTTTCAACCCAGATTGATGTACCCTGCAAAACTATC
>RJWM01038955.1:0-16299 GCA_004363535.1 Dasyprocta punctata | reverse complement strand
AGACTTAGTGCATAGACACAGCAGCAGCCTATTGCTTATACTGTCCATTCCATTCATTCATATGCTCATTCACCAGGCACTCAGAGGTTAAACATTCCAACCCCTCTTCCCTTGAGGGTGGCCTTAACTAACAAGAGTTGCTCAACTTGAACTGAGCAGGACTGACAGACTGACTAACTGGGGTGCTCTGGTAGTCATATCAGAATCAGGCTGGCAGGCAGGCAGACAGTTTCTATCTTTCTCCCTTTGGGGTCCCATGTGAGCTTCTCGGGGAGCCAGGAATCCTCCTCTAGACCTCTGCGAGGACTCAGGAAATCTCAAGGGCATGCCTTTCCATTAGGACCTGGAGAGGCCCTTCCTCTGTCTATGAGGGCCATGACTGGTGACCAAAGAGGTCAGCATGGTTGGTTTTCCTGGCCAATGCTCCAGACGCAACAACAAGCAGAAACACCAAAACAACGCCCAATATTTGGAGGCAGATTTATTTATGTTGCTTGGTACTGTTCAGAATCATTCCTAGAATTTCAGGCCCTGATCTCTGGTGATCTACGGCTTATATGGGATAAGCAAGCAGGAAGTACGAGGCAGAATGGCTTGTCAGCTGGGGATTGGTTTACACAATAAGCATCATAGTGACCAGCTATGCATCACAGTGACCAGCCATTTCTAAGAGACAGAAGCAACTAGAACTGCAACAGGAACTGTTACTTGCGTAACTAAGAAACTGAAGTATACTGGCTATGGAAGGGGAATTTTCTGTTACAATATCACCTACCCAGAAGCCTCACTTCTCTTTATATCTCTTTACTTCTCACACTTACAATTACCTTAAATGTTTCCTTTACATACATTTAGAATCATACCAGGGTTATAATTTGTCCTCCCACAATCAAGAATAATTCAGAAAACCAATTATATCTTATCTATATTTTACTTTCTATATTCTGTCTTATGATCCTTCTTTTATCATTCCTATTTGCTTAGAAAAATTCCCTTGGCCGTTCTTATAGAGTAGATTTTAGTTTTACTTCATCTAAATATTTCTTGATTTTTCTCTGTTTTCACTGGGTATAGAATTTTAATTTGACAGTTCTTTTCTTTCAGTAATTGACAATACTGTGCCACTTCTGGTCTCCAAGGGTTCTGATGATAAACTGTCATTCAGTTGTTTTTCAGGAAAAATGTTGTACTTCTTTGGTTACTTTCAAGATTTTTTTTTCTTGTAAAGAAGTTTTCAGGGCCAGGGATATAAGTCAGCAGTGCAGTGTCTGCCTGGCAAGCATGAGGTCTTGAGTTCGAATCCTGATACACCCCTGAAAGTTTTCAGAAGTTAAATTTGAGTGTGTCTCAGCATGGATTTCTTTGAGTGTATCCTATTAGTGGTTTGTTCAGTTTTTTTTATTGTAGGCTTATGTCTCTTGCCAAATTTGTAAATTTTTAGCCATTATTTATTTGTGTTTATTTTGAGCCCTGTATTATTTCACCTCTTCTTCTGAAGCTTTAATAACATGAATAAAAGATCTTATTTTGTAGGCCCACAGGTGTCTAAGACCCTGTTCATTTTATTTTTAGTATACTTTCTGATGTTTTGGTTGGGTAATTTCTATTTTTTAAAAAATCTCTTTTAATTCACTGACTCTTTCTGCTGTTCTACCAGTTATGCTACTGTGTTTAAACACTTTGATTTTTAAATTTGTTATTGTGTTTTTCAGTTTAAAATTTCTCATTTGGTGCTGGGTGTAGGGGTTCACACCTGTAATCCTAGCACTAGAGAGGCTGATGCTGGAGGAGCACGGAGAGTTCAAGGCCAGCCTGGACTAACTAGTGAGACCCTGTTTCAAAAAAAAATTATTTTTTTCCATTTGGTTCATTTTAATATCTCTCAGAAAAGTTTTCTATTTTTTCATTTGTTTCAAGTGTTTTTGTTGAAGTATTTTTACTATGATTGCTTTAAAAATCGTTGTTAGAAAATTCTAATATCACTATCACCTCAGTGTTTGAAACTACTAATTATCTTTTTAGCATTATTTTAAGATCTTCTTGGCCCTTAATAAGATGACTTACTTCTGATTAAAATGGCATTTCGTAATCCCAGTACTTGGGAGGTTGAGGCAGGAAGATCATTGTGAGTTTGAGACAGGCCTGGATAACAGTGAGCTCAAGGCCAGCCTGAACTTCATAGTGAGACCCTGTCTCCAAAAGACCAAAAAACCAAAAAGCAAAAAAGTAAAATGGACATTTTTATATTATGAGGCTCTAGATTTTATTTAAACTTTCTATTTTAGCCAGCTTTTTGTGATTCTGCTCCTATAAGAGAACTAGGGAAGTAAGACCAGATGGAAGTAGAAATCCAGTGTTTGCACTCAGGCTCTATGAATACCTAAGGGAAGGAGCTCCTAATTACTGTCAGAGATGCACATGAGTTGCGTCTCTTTATGCACCCTGGTCGTACACACCTAAGGGAGATTCCCTTGGGTTGTCCTCTCTGGGTACAATTTGCCCATCTTTGAGTCTTTCTCTAGGTCCACAACGGTGGGATTGTAATTATGTGTAGGAAACTGCAGTACCTCTACTCACCAGCATCAACACCAATCAGCTTATCTTTCCCTACAATTCAGAGTTGGAATGAGAAAGAGTGAGTAATCAGAGAGAAAACCAGACTGGAAGTGGGTAAGAGCTCTGATAGTTTCCTACTCCCTAGTTCCAGTCCTTTTCTGAAGGCTGACTGAATGCTCTCTCCTCCACTTCCCATGAATAGCCTCATACTTTCTTATAATTCTCAACTCCGTACTTTCTGTTTTTTAACTGAGCTAGTTGGAAGTAGTTTTTTATATCTGTAAACAAAGAGGCCCTAATACAACCTAGTATTTGCTACACCTTTAGGGTCAGACCAGACCCCATTGAATGTTTTCCTGAGTTCAGAATAAGTAAGGAATCTCTTACAAAAGTAATGACTAAACATTAATTGTCACCCAGACCCTTTTCTAGCTCCAGAGTCTCAGCTTCTCAGCCTCTGTCTCTGTCTACTGTATTTGTTATTAGGTTCCTGATTTGTGATTTGCTGGTATTATTGTATTTGATCCCTGACTCACCTGGACCTTCCACTATGATTTGCCTATCCCATAATAGCTGATTTACTGTCAGGTACTGCCTTCTCCAGCATGATTGTTATCCTACTCCATGCAAAACAGCCACTAATTTTTATAATGTTGCTGATTATATAATGAAGAAACATTAACTAAACATTTAGAAAAAATAGTGCAAAGAAGAATATCATCCATGCCAATACTTTATGAACAGATAATCATTTTGGGAAGTATGTGCTTCTAGCTGTTCTACTTATAAATGTGTTTGAGTATATATAATAATATGAACATACATATAAATATCATTTTATAATATCACACTGTTGATTAGCCTGTTGTATTCACTTACATATTGTGAATGTCATTTCATGTTAATCTTCACTTATAATATTGAATACTACATAATATTTCATTTTATAGATGTACCACAGTTTATTTAAGCAATCTTCTGATGTTGAGCACTTAGGTTCTTGCATTTTTCTTTTTTTGACTCCTCTAAACAATACTGAAATGAGCATCACTTTACATAAGCCTTTTAGCCCTTATTTATGTTTTTCCCCTAACGGCCAGTTTCTAAAAGTGGAGTTTTGTAGTCAAAATGAGTGTATCTGAGCTGAGGGTGTAGCTCAATGGTAGAGCTAGTGGTTAGCGTGCATGAGGCCCTGAGTTCAATCCCCAGTACCATACACACACACACACGTGCGCACACACACACACGCACACAATTCAAATGTATGAAATTAAGGATTTTTCATTTATATGTTTGGGTTGCTCTCAAGAAACTTTGTACCACTTGAGGTTCCCACAATCAGTGAATAGATTCTTCCCTGAAGAAGCAAGAATGGAATTTCATCATTGTGTTAATCTACATTCTTTGAATTTTACCAAGATCATATATTTCTAATGTTTGTTACCATACTTTTTCTTTTAGTTGTTCATTCATAGCTATGTCCATTTTCTCTTAAATTATCCTAATTTTCTAGTAGATTTGCAGGTATTCTTTGTATTTTAAGTATGTTGGTTCTGTTTTTCAGTTATAGTATGAAGAGAAAAGGCAAAGCATAATGCTGAAGTTCAGAAGGACTGTGGAACCAGAATACTGGCAGACTTGAATCTTGATTCTACGACTTTTTGGAATGTGCAGCTTCAGTCAAACCACTTGATCTCTTTATACCTCGATTTTCTCATGTGTACAATGGAAGGTACGCATTTGGCCTTCTGTTCCCAAAGGTCTCACATCTACAGATTCAACTAATTGTGGATTAAAAATACATTTAGATTTGAAGTTAGTTGAATCAGTGGATATGGAAACCAGACATATGGAATGCCAAGTAGATATAGATATATAGATATTAGACCCTAGACTTCTAGCACACAGAAAGTACTTTATAAAGTTTGTTGATAATGTTAATATTATTCTTGTTCTTTTCAGCTTGTTACTCTCTTTACTTACATGAATCTTTTCTCGGTCTTAGAGATTTTTTTTTTAATCTTTAAAAGAAATATCAGCTCCTTTTGCTTTGCTCTGAGTATCAATAAGTTGAAGTAACTCAAGTTAATTATTTTTAGCTCTAGTTGCTCATAGAATTATAAGGTTTAAAAGTACCTAAAAAATTTCATGTCAGGCTAGGACCATACTATTTATGCAAGCTCTAGTCATAGATCCAAATAAACGAGTAGCTTCATAGAAACACCATTCAAATAAGGCCTCGCTTAGTCCTTCGCATGTCTAAATTTTTTTATGACTCTGGACTTTTGTCCCTTTGTCAAATATGGTATAAATGACTACATTTTCAAAAGCCTATTTGTTTATACAAGATTGTGTCTTATAATAATGAGTTAATAAGTATCACTTCCTTATAAAAAATGAATTAAATAGTAGAAATGGATTGAGGGTATGGCTCAGTGGCAGGGTACTTGCCTAGTGTGCATAAGGTCCTGGGTTTGATGTTTAGCACTACAAATAAAAACATAAATACTTAGGAATGATAGAATTATATTGACTTACTGATGTGAAATTGGTAAGTTGGTTCTTGAATTGAACAGCTGTTTTATCTGACCAGTTTCTACGTTTTTAGGGTTGTCCACAATAGGGAGAAAATACTGCAACAGTTCTCGAGATTGAGCTATTCTTTTATCCCTGTAGATTCTTTTTTCATCATCTGTCCAATTTATGCCAGTTTTCTTGCTTTGGAAAGTTGTGCATTCTTTCACTTTGCTTTTTAAATTGTCATGTAGATCTGGGGAGCAGCCATAAAAATATGTATAAGCATATGAACTGTAGTCATTCAGCAATTATTTATAAAGCCAAATTATATACAAAAATTTTATCTAATAGTCTTTGTACAGTTTGAAGTTTATACTTTAATGGCACTGGGAAAAGATAAACAAAAAGTAAAATATACAGTATATAAGCCAATAATAATATTTATAGGATAAAATAAACCTGGAGGGAGAAAATTCCTGGGGGAATAGTTGCTTTCCATTTTTAAGAAGGTGTTGCCAGATGTAGTGGCACACATCTGTAGTCCAGCTATTCCAGGGGCTGTAGGAAGGAGAACTGCAGGTCCTAGCCCAGTCTAAGCAACTCAGCAAAACCCTCTTAAAATAAAATGTTTTCAAAAGGGGCTGGGATGTAGCCCAGTGTTTGGCAGGTTCATTCCCAAGTAACATTAGTAATTAACAATGATATTAAGAGAAGGTCTCCCTGTGAAATCGACCTGTCATCGGAATTAAGGATAAAGTCACTCCAGACTGGGGAGCAGCAGCAGAGGCCCTCAGTGAGGAGGAGCATGGTGGTCAGGACAGCAAGGTGGCTTCAGGGGTGGAAACAGAATAAACTCAGAGGAAAGTCAGAAAGTTATAAGGGGAAGTAGGCAAGTTGGATACAGGTCTTGTAGGGCCATCCAGGCCATCCTTAGGCTTATGGTTTCTGCTGAGTGTAAATGGGGAACCACTGGAAGGCTTTGAGTAGGGTGTTAGATCTGGGGTTTGTTTCTAATAAGATGATTCTGAGTCAGAGTTGAGAATAGACTGAAGGGGCCAAAGTAGATGAGCAGGGACAGCTCTTAGAAGGTTACTGAAGCAACTCATGAGAAAGGATGGTGGCTCAAACAGAATAGTGAAAGTGACTGGAAGAGTGAGAAGTTGGTGGGGAAGAGTCCTGGATATATTTTGATATTTTCTAAAAGATTGGATGTGAGGTAAGAGAGGAATCGGTGGTATTCTCAAAGCTTTTGGTCTGAGGAAATGGAAGCATTTAGGCCAAGACTGTGGGAAGAGCATGTCAGAAATCCCTTTCATTGGATAATATGAAGGGTTTGTTACTGGTGATGCTAGAGCCTAACATTTGTTTGAAAAGTGTTAATTCCACCCTATACCTACGAAAGTGGCTGCTATGAAACAAAACAAAAGAAAACAAAACAAAACAAAGCAAAACAAGCTCTCAAACCCAAACCATGAGCAAATAGCAACGATTTGTAAGGACTGAGAGAATTTGGAATCCTTGTGCACTGCTGATGAGAAGGCAAAATGGTGCAGCCACTGTGAAGAACAGTATAGTAGTTCCTAAAAATACTGAAAGTAAAATGAGCATGTTTTCAAGTGGGTTCCAGCAATTCCACTTCAGGTATATGTTCCCAAGAACTAAAATCAGGGTCTCAAAGAGTCATTTGTATCTCATGTTCACAGCAACATTACTCAGAAAAGGTAGAACCAGCCCAAGTGTCCACTGACAGAAAATGAGCAAACGAAATGTGGTATATCCATACGAGGGAATGCGCTCAGCCTTAAGAAGGAAGGGAATATTGACACATGGTATAACACTGGCAACCCTTGAGGTCATTATGTTAAGTGAAATACACTAGTAGCAGAAAGGCAGATACTATATTTGCCTTCCAGATATTTCACACCACTTATATAAAATCCATTGAAACAAGCTGTGATGGGCTGAGGGCAAGAGGGATGAGGAGTCGTTTAATGCATTTCAATTTTACAGGATGGAAAAGTTCTGGCGATTGCACAACAGTATGAATGTACTTAACACTACTGAACTGTCCACCTAAATAGCGAAGATGGTAAATTTTATGCTATGAATAATTTACTACAATTTAAAAAAATCAACAGAATCTGGAAAAAAGGGTAAGAAAATCCCAAGTAAAGCCTAAAAGAAGCTAAGTGGTCAGACATTTCAGAAAAAGTGGCAAAATGATTTATAATAATGTCTAAATTGCTATACAGAGAGCATAAGCAAAAGTAGAAATATACTTGGAGTATAATCAAGAAAACATTGTACTTTGTTTTAAAAAACTGTTTATTTAGTTGGAGATATGCACTGAGCTATTTATAAGCAAAACGGTGATTTGTGGAATTTGCTTTAAAACATTGCAGGAAATGAAGTGGTGAAATACAGATGAGGCACAAATGGCAGGGCACTGATAAGTGAGATGATTGCAATCAGTGAGCTCAGAGCAGACAGAGCTTCACGTTGCTGGATCCCAAGAACAGGGAGGGAGATAATTAGGATAAGGCTTGGGTCACTCCTTAGGTAACTGGATGATGGCAGTGCACTGACTGGGACATGGAACGCATTCATACATGTTCATAGGCAAGCTGAATAGAGAAGCTGTGGGAAAAACAAATGGAGAGGTTCAGTAGGCAGGTATATGTCCCCGAGAACGTGTGGAATTCAGGAGAGGCCTAGATTGAAGATTTAACAATATGATGATCAGGTATTGACTGAAGCTACAGCTATAGATAAGAATGCTCAAAATAAAGTATATGGCAAGAAGAAAGAAAGGACAGACACTTGAAATTTAAGTAGAGATGATGTCCTACATGGATCCATTTTCACACGTCTCGTCACAGTTCATCATGTTTCATGAATAGCAGAGAAACAGGAGTAGAACAAAGAGAGTGGTGTCATGGATATGTCTGTTGGATAGCTCAATAGATGAGAATAAGAGAGAAACAGAGAGAGAGAGAGAGACAGAGACAGAGACAGAGAGAGAGAGAGAAAGACAGAGGCACAGAGAGAGACAGAGAGACAGAGACAGAGAGAAATTGCTGATTACAGACTACTTTGGGGCAAGTGAGAAGAGAATTGAAATTAGAATTATATCACAAAGGAAACTGAAAGACACAGAATCCAGAGTACTACTGGAAGACTTGCCCCTAAACAAGGAGATACTTATTTAGCTGAAACAAGGAGGGACAGTTTGTTTACATTTATTCATGGCAGAGAAGAAGGCAAAAAGCTGAGGAAGTTTCTGCCTGATGGTGTTTGGTTTGTGTGTGTGCGTGCATGTATATGCATGAAGTAAGAAGTGAAGTTATCTCCTGAGGGCTGAGGGCTTTATATTCTAGGACGGGAGTAGAGGAGGCTAGTCACATTCATCCAGAGTCGTTTTCTCTGGGCTCAGTAAAAAAAAAAACAAAAAAAACAAAACAAACAAACAAACAAACAAAAAAACCAGGAAGGAAAAAAACACACAAAAAAACAGTAAGAACATAATTGGAGTGAAGAAAATTAAACCATAAGGAATGCAGAAAATATGCTAGTGATTTTGATGAGGTTGTGAGAGCTGGAATGTAAATTAGACTCTTTAAATTTGGAATTGCATCAATGTAATTTTCCTATCAGCCTTGGTCTGTTTATTTATACATGTTCGGATTTCAATTTTCAGTGAGATATGATGCGGTTACAGGTTATGCCACCCTCACTCTCCCACTGAGATAGAATATGAGAAAGAGGAAACTGTCTACATAAGATAATAATAGGGATTATGGATTTCCATATGTTAGAAGCTTAAAGGCATTTGTGTAAACACAGTGCAAATAGATCAAACTGTGAGTGATTAAAAAATCTTTCCTATGAGAAAGCAGCATGCCTAGTAAGAAAACGAAGGGGCCCCAGAAACAATCTGCAAATGCACACTAGCTCATAAGGGTGAGGGCTTGGGACAAGAACAGAGCATTGATAGTTGTATGTGTGCGTGTGTGCGTGTACCTGTACCTGTGGGCTTTCTTTTTTAAAATTTCAATGTCTCTCAACAAAGAGAGAATAGTATAAAAATCTCTTAAACCCATCACTTGGCTTCAATAATTTGTTCTCTTTTTGCTGCTAGGATTGATCAATATTTAGAATATGTCAGTGGCACTAGAAGAAATGTTTGTATGTAGCTAATAAAAGCAGAGAAACTGAGTTGTTAAGGCACATCTCCCAAAACAGAAATGATTCCTGGAATGCTGTGACTTCCTTCCGGGTGCTGGTGGTTGGGCCAAGTAGAAGAGTGGATGGAACATGAGGACTGCAAAGTTCATAGAGGAAGTGACTTAGTTGTAAGAAAATCTTCCAGAATTACTTCTCCTTCCTTCTCTGGCAGCTGAAATTCTGTTTTTGTATTTTATCTTGTCAATAAATATAAACTCTTTCAGAACTAATGTCTAACTGGTCCCTTCTCTGGAAGAATCCCACATCATTTCTTACTTGAGAAGTTCAATAATGAAAAAGGGCACATTTCTTTTTCTAAGAAACCGACTGATAATGAAGATACGGTATTTTAGAGAAAATGGTACACGTTCAATGCATAGATTATAAAAACTGTGTGTGTATGAAGAGGGGTAATAGTAAAGAAACTAATCTTGCTCTCTCTGAAATTGATTTGCTTTAGTTTAAAAGGAAATTGAGGAATTTTTCTCAGCATGCTGCCAAGATCCAGCAGGACATTTGTCTACAAAGTAAACTAGCAAGAAAAGATGAAATCTAAACTCAGGAAAGATAGGTAAGGTTGAAAAACAATTTTAAAACCAAATATTCTTGGTGGTGGCAGTGGAGAACAAAAACACTTTCCAAAACAAATGAACAACTTTCTCTTTTTTTGTAGCAAAATTCCATGCATATAACTTGTTGCTGGTTACTTTCCTCTTCTCCTATAATAGACTTCGATTACATCAGAACCTCATTTATGCTACTAAAGTTTCTCTGGATCAAGATCCTCAAGACCCTTGATGTTTAAAAGTCAATAGTCGGTCCACCTCAACTGACCAACCAGATGCAGACTCAGGAGGTAGTTCCTGCTGTCTGACATACCTTCTTACCTGGTTTCCAGAAGGACACATTCTCTGAGTGTTCTACCACACACAGTTTTCCTCCTGCTCCACTTCCTACCCTGAAGTCTTCTTTGCTGGTTTGTTTTCTTCTCCTGACCCATCACTGTAGAATTTACAAACACTTGGTCCTTAGCCCTTTCCTGTCTATACTTTCTCCCTTATGAATTTCTTTGTTTCTTTTTTCTTTTCTTTTCTTTTTTTTTCTTTCTTTCTTTTTTTCTTTCTTTCTTTCTTTCTTTTTTTTTTTTTGTGCCTGGAATTGAACTCAGAACCTTGTGCTTGCCAGGAAGGTGCTGTACTGCTGAGTCATATCCCCAGCTCCATGAATTTCATCTAGCCTCATAGTTTAGAATGTTATTTATACAATGAAATTCCCCAAATGTATCCCAAGTCCAGTTCTTTTCTGAACATCAGCCTTGCACCTACTATCTATTCAGTAGTTCAACTTCGGGAACTAAGAGACATTTCAAATGTAACATGTCCAGAGTGACCTGGGTCTCATCCTGAGTCTTCCCCATCTCAGCAGATAATAATTCAGTTAAGATCATTGCTCTGGCCCAAAACTATGGAGGTTCAACAACTGCAAACACCTGTGAAGCCATTAGGATTTTGAAAGGATTATCACCAAGAGATTCCTCGTGCACCTTTATGTCCATTTTTCCATTCATTCCTTGCTCTGGAAAACCTTTATCTGCTTTTTCTTGGTACATTTATCTGCTTTTATATAAATGGGATTATACAGCTTTTACTATCCTGTGTCTGGCTTTTCATTCAGCTTAATGATTCTTAGATCCATTCAGGTGAATGAATGAAGGCGAACTTGACATTAGCTTTACTTTCTGTAACTTCAACAACTTAAATGACTATGATGGAGTCAGGCTCAGGCCAGTCTGCTCTGCTCTGGCCTTCTGTAGAGACACTTAAGTACAGAGATGTCTCAAGATGGAAATCATGAACTGCAATGGTCTTCAATTAGTTTAGGGACACTTGTCTAAAAAGTCATTAAGTAAAAGTGGTTTTGCATTGAAAATTCTGTATTAAGGAAGCAGAAGCTACCAGAATATTGTGGTAGCATTAAAAAAAGATTTTTCTTAGGTAGTGGTGAGGGTAAAGGCCATTAATGACAGGACTTTTCTGCAAATAAGGCAATTAAAATTTTTCAAGACTATAATGAACTGCAATTATTTTTTTCTATACTTAACACATAAAAAGATTAAAGAATGTAAGTATTTTTCAGACACAACTAAAATGGGTATCAATCCCTTCTGTTTACAAATAACAGTTCCTGTAATCCAGGCTTTATAAGATTCATTAATGATACTATAGTATAAACCATCTTTGAATTTATTAAAATACTAAACAATAATTTTTTAAAAACCTGTTGGGATCCTTGTCTTCGCAATCCAGCCTGAGGTTTGTTTGGTCATGGGACACTTCAAGGATGTCACTTGGAAACAGTTTCCATACAAATCATTTTCCTTGGGCTGAACTGTTTCCTGGATTGGCCTCTCACAGGTATCTAAAAAATATCTGTGTTGGTCTTTGCCAAGACTCTGAGTCATACTTTGGGAGCTGAAAGAAATTAGGTACTCCGATCTCAATGTCAATAGTGAACTACCCAAGCAAGACCAGTGTAATGCTGTGTTCTATTTCTATGTCACAACTCAGAGCATGAAATATATAGTATATCATCTTACTGGGGCTCTCACCAGTCTCTGATACATGGGCAGGATGAGCAATGTTATTGCCATCCTACAGAGGGCAAATCAGAGTGGTTAAGCTATGTGCCAAAGAGCTCATCACTAACAAGACAGCAGTAAGTCTAGAAGTCCCATCTTATAACTCCAGTATTTTGTATTATCTTTCTCTGACTCTCTCTCTCTCTCTCTCTCTCTCTCTGCCCTCTCTCTTTTTATTTTTTTGAGACAGGGTCTCACTGTACAGTACAAGCTGGACTTGAACGCACTATAGAGCCCAGGCCAGCCTTGAACCTGTGGCAATCCTCTTGCCTCAGCCTCTCAAGTGCTTGGACTACAGGTGTGCACCACCACACCTGGATTACTTATCTTGATATGTAACTTGAATTCTTTCTATTGGATATGGTATTTTAAAAAATTAAATCTTATTTTAAAATGGTTAGCTCAAGAACCAAGAATGGGTATGTTCAGAGGCCTCACATGTTGGTCTTCCACCTAGCTTCCTAGGCTTGTGGGCAAGAGTCTCTACATCTTTCACTGGAACCCATGTTGCTCAGCAGAAACCAAGTTCTCAGGAGAGAGGCCAAAGGAAGGAGAAAGGACACCGTGGTTTCTCTGTTGCATAAATTCAAATAATTCTCCAGTGCTTATCTGTGGTTATCTCCCTGTCCAGACAGTTGTTCAAATTACTTCAAAGGACAGGAAGAACTACAAACTGTAAAAGTACAAAGTGTATCTATGTAGTCGGACTTTCCTTTCTGTTACTCTGCCAGTTGCCAGGTGCTGGCTTTACCCTGATGTGACCAATGCTCTGATTGCTACTGCAGACGGTATAGCATTTGATGGGCATCCTGCCATTCTACACTGCCAACTAACATGTCAGGAATCCTTTTTAAAAAGAAACTCAGACAAGGCAAGGGTAAATGCATCAAAATAAATATAGGCATCTGATGGGGTTACTTTGGGGACACCTGAATCTTCTCAGAACCCTTCAGAATGCATCTATGGGTACCCTTATGTAACTGAGCATCTCTTTATATTCCTCATACTGACCCTTTTACCTGAAAATAAGACCTAGCCAAAAAAATAGTCTACCTTGAAAACTAGAGATTGAATATGCCAGCTTCATCAGCCTACCCTTGCCTCACCGGCCATCACTATCCTCTTGCTTGGTGGCTGCTCTATAAGGCAGGTGAGGCCTTGTTTTCGGTGAAATGCTCTGTGACTGTGTAGTGTCCTATACAGTACTCAATTAGTAGTAGTTATAAACAAAAGTCGTATTACCTGTGGCTTTAATTCAGAGTCAAAATCTTACAAGACAGAAGAAAAAGAATGAGGTAGTGACGTGAAAAATCAAGTGTAGCTCCCCTACCTTAAGTATCTTTTTAGAAGATAAGAAGGGGCTCGGCCAGGTATTTTTGCTACAAGAGAGAATACAACAGAATATCTGAAGTTAGGTTTTAAGGTAAATAAAAGTTAATTTTTCCTTTTTGACAACTACTTCACACATACAGTAATAGCCAGCTTTAAAGGAGCATATCTTTAGTTAACCTACTATTGTCACAATTAAACACACAAAATATATGAGTATATATTTCTCCTGGAAACTTTTAATTAAATTTTAAAGAGAAAACAGTAGAAAAACCTCCTTCTAACTGTCAGACAGTTCAGAACTAAATATATATATATGTTAGAATCTATAAAGTTGACCCACTTTTTTTGAAAGTCAATCTAGGACACAAATATACCAGACCACCCCCACCCCTACATAAGATGTACTAATTATACACACATGTTGTTATTGTACTATAAAACTGGCATTTAAAATTACATATTGTTCTGGATTATTTCCTTTACCATTGTACTTGTATACATGCTGTTATTTAAACAAAACAACACTAGGATAGTTAACAGTTGGAGTTAGTCAAAATTAATAGAACAAATTGAACAAATAGTTTACAGGTGAAAACACATTTTTTTTCTCTCCTACAGACTTTATCACTTTTTAAGATACATCAGTTTTATAAGTCACAGTATAATATATTCTTCAGAAATATAACATATTTAGGAGTTGAATGTATATACAATGGGGCTAATTAAGTAGATATTATCTGTATTGGATAAAAATTAACAATGATGTGTTTCTTTCTATCCCATGATAATGCAGGATATTTTTGCTGTTTTTTTTTCCAATTATGTCTATGGAGTCTACCTTCTTCCATTCTGATGAAGTAAAAAACTTTATTAAGTGTTTCTGCATGTTTTGAAGAAACCCAAAACTGGCACACAGTCTCATCATAGAAGACTCCATGCTGCAGGTCACCAGTTCACACTTCTTTGTTGAATAGCATTGTCAAGATGTTTAGCAGATATGATCTTTTAATTTTCCTTGGCAAGAAGCTCACAGATTGATTAAAACTTGCAAAAATTTGTATTTTCACTGCTAAGTATGCAAATTGATGAGCCAAGTCTTGTTTGTCTTTGGATAAAATATTGGCAATTTTTAAAATGATTTCTTTTGATTTCATTAAAATCTTCATGAAATTCAAGATTATTTGAAACCTCATTTTTTCTTTTGTTGTTTTTTTCTTCTTTTCTTTCTTGTTTTCTTCCTTTCCCACCTCCTTCTCTCGCTTCTCCTCCTCTTTCTTCTTTTTCTAACAGGGTCTCACTGTGTATTCCATATAGGCTCTGAACTCACAGCCTCCTGCCTCAGCCTCCTGAGTGCTGGGACTGCAGTTGTGTCACCACTCTTGACTTTTAAACCCCATTTTTTAAATCAATGTATGTAAGAGCAAGAGGAACTTTTTGTTGTTGCTATCTGCACTGTTTAGTGCATCACTTGGTTCAATGTTAAAAGGGTTTATTTTTGGTAAAATCTGATGAAATGAGCCCTACAGTGTAAGAGGCTAACCCATCTGCATTTAAAATCCCCCTTTTTGTTGATCCCCAGGCACATGTCAGTGGCAACTTCTGAACTGGGAAATACAGTTTTTCCCTGTTTCATTGAGCAGGCAGGGGATGATATGCTGAGTGTTTGTTCACGTGGCAGGGTCAAGCAAACAGCCAGCTGTTATTTTGACTGAGCAAAATTGGTGTTTTGCGGGGAGTTGAAAATACTTTCAAATTTGCTTATCTCTTCCTGGCCTCAGGAGACTTAATCTCCTTGTGTACTTTCATCTCCTTTCCTATGTGGTGACCACGTTTACCTAAAAGGCAAGTTGAGGCACGCTGTACGTAAGAACAAAGGGTTTACTCAGGTCAGAGTGAGCAGGCCACCTGGGAGACATACAGTCTAGAGGCACAGAGTCAGTGTTACTAGGTTTTACAGAATGGTGGCTGTATTTATGGCTTTAAATCTCAAGGGGCTGAAATTATTTGGACCTAATGACTGACGTTGGCAAAAATGAAGCTGCTTTGTAAAAATGGGTAGTTTGGGGAAAAAGGTCCATTGTACAGAAGGTCAGTAGAGGTTAACAGTTATAGGAAACTGCAATTTGGTGTGATCCAAAGATCAGCTTGCATTGCTATGTGTGTGTCTGCGGCGCAGCTCAAGGGTTCAACTGCAGATGTGTCTGTGAGCAGATGGGGCTGTAGGGGCACTGAAAGTTTCTCCAACCGATGCTACTCTGATTTTTATCTTCCCCTTGACATTCAATCCCAAATTATTTTCTGTGTTTTGTACTGTATGCTCTGTTTTGCTTATTTCCCTTCCTAGTTATGTGTCCTTCTATTTGTCATTAAAATAATACAATCACTAAACTTTCTTTTTATCTTTCCTCTCTCTGATGTCCAGGTGAAGCTGACATTGGTGTTGTGCTTATTTCCTTTCCTTCCTTTCCTTTCCTTTCTTTTCCTTTTTTCCTAAGGACAGAAAGAACTACAAACTATAAAAGTACAAAGTGTATCTATGTAGTTTCTGACTTCCCTTTCTGTTACTCTGCCAGTTGCCAGGTGCTGGTTTTATCCCCATGTGACCAGTGCTCTGATCGCTGCTACAGACAGTACAGCAGGGTCTTGCTCTATAGTCCATGTTGGCTTTGTACTTAACTATGTAGCTCAGGTTGGCCTCAAACTCATGGCAATCCTCCTGCCTCCACCTCCCAACCTATATGGTTTTAATTCGACACAAATAAATGTTTGCCTTCAGTCTATTTTGGAGACTAAAAGCAAAAGTGGAAGATGGGTTTTTGTACTCTTGTGTTTCAAAATACCTTATTAATATCTATTTGTTGGACACTGGAGCTGAGGTTATTAGGCTTTTTGTTAATGTGACAAGGAATTGGACTGTGTTTAACTGGTGCCAGAGGTTTGGAATTCCTCTAGGATCATTGTCTTTTTCTCTTCTGCTGTCTTTGAGGTTCTCTAAGAACTACTTATCAGGCAGACTCTGTCTTTTTTTTTTT
>RJWM01038954.1:0-16430 GCA_004363535.1 Dasyprocta punctata | reverse complement strand
GGAAAAACTGGCTTTCTATATGCCATAAACTAAAACTAGATCCATGCCTATCACCATGCACTAAAATAAAGTCAAAATGGATCAAAGATCTGAATATAAAAACAGAGACACTAAACTTACTAGAAGACAGAGTAGGTAAAAATCTTGATGACATAGGAGTAGGCAGAGAGTTCATGAACAAAAATCAAATTGCACAGGAAACACTTCCCAGAATCAACAACTGGGATCTCGTCTTACTAAAAAGTTTTTGCATGTCAAAGGAAATCTCCAACAGAGTGAAAAGAAAACCCACGAACTGGGAAAATATCTTAGCCAATTGTCCATCAGACAAAGGACTTCTATCTAAAACATATAAAGAATTAAAAGAAATCAGGCCCCTAAAATTGAAGGACCCAATTCAAAAATGGGCATCTGAGATGAATACACACTTCTCAGAGAAAGAAATACAAATGGTAAATAAATATATGAAAAAATGTTCAACATCAATGGTCATTCGGGAAATGCAACTTAAAACAACGCTGAGATTCCATCTCACTCCAGAGAGAATGGCCAAGATTAAAAAATCAACCAACAACAAATGCTGGAGGGGCTGTGGGGAAAGAGGAACTCTTCTCCACTGTTGGTGGGAGTGTAGACTGGTACAACCACTGTGGGAGTCAGTGTGGAGATTCCTCAAGAAGCTAGGATTAGAGATCCCATTCAACCCAGCTATCCCACTTCTGGGCATTTTCCCAGAATTGAAAACATCATACCACAGTGATATCTTTGCACCCATGTTTATAGCAACCCAATTTGTAATAGCCAGATCTTGGAAACAACCCAAGTGTCCATCAATCAAAGAATGGATAAAAAAGATGCGGTATTTTTATACAATGGAATACTACTCAGCTATTAAGAAAGATTGCATTGAGACTTTTGTAAGTAAATGGTCACGACTTGAGACCATACTCATAAGCGAGATAAATCAAACCCACATGTGTAAATACCGTATTGTCTCCCTAGTGTAAAAAACGGAAAAAGTATATATGATCCAAGATCTATAATGGATACTGTGTAGGGGTGGAAAACAGCTCGAAGAGCAAAGGTGATTGGGAAGGGAAAAGGAGGAAAGAGAAAAGGGAAAAGGAAAAGATATAAATCTGTATATATGTATATGTGGGATGACTAAAATGAACACACTGTTGAATGTATTCGTTATTGAGAAAGAACAATTGATACTCATATGATTGAATCAGTTTTGCATGTCTATATCTGTTAATGTAAGTAACCATTTTAAAGATAACGATACGCAATATTGCAACCATTGTCAAGTTTCTATCATCCTGTTTTGTAAACCTGCGGTGTTACTGTTGTGCATTTGCTCTAGTAGTTTGTTTGTCTCTTTTGCTTGTTGTCTTTGTTATATATGTCTTTTTTTTTTCCTTCGCTTGAATAAAAAAAAAAAAAAAACATAAAGAGGGCTGGGGATGTAGCTCAGTTGCAGAGTGCTTACTAAACATGCACAAGGCCCTGAATCCAATCCCCAGTACACCAAACAAAAAGTATATAATTTTTTTGTTTCTTCAGACAGGGTCTGACTATATAGCTCTGGTTGGCCTTAAACTTATGATCCTCCTGCCTCAGTCTTTCAAGCACTGGGATTATAGACTTGCAAAATTATACAATTCTAATCTTAAGAGTAAAACTTCTAAAGGCAGATAAGCTTCTACTTATTTGCATGCTCAAAAACTAAACTTATCAATATTATCTGTCTTAAAAACATAGCTATAAATTGCAAAGGTACCAACACCACTGTATGTGAAGCATCATTATGACCTGATGTAACCACTGGAAGCCAAAGATAATACCTTGGGGTAAGGGAGACTGTTGCTCTTGCAGCTTCTCCTGAGAG
This sequence comes from Dasyprocta punctata, assembly GCA_004363535.1. Classification (NCBI taxonomy): domain Eukaryota; kingdom Metazoa; phylum Chordata; class Mammalia; order Rodentia; family Dasyproctidae; genus Dasyprocta; species Dasyprocta punctata. Next base: position 14,539 of record RJWM01038954.1, on the reverse strand, counting down.
AGGAGTCCCAAGTAGCTGAGAACGACATACTTTGTTTCATAGTGAAATCCTAGAGGCACTGTAGTAGAAGACGCCATTGACTTGACTGGCAGAGTTCCTCAGAGGTCTACTTACAGATGTGTCAGACCTAAAAACAGAAGAGTTCTTTCAGTTTATTACATGACAGTACCTTTTCCTACTCATTCCAATTATTCAACTGAATACCAAAACAAATGTATCTCAGAATTTTCTTTCTAGTATAAAATGTTAACTATTTAACTTGCATATAAGTGGCAATTTATTTAGTTTTAGTTTTTTGAGACAAAGTACCACTGGGTAGCCAGGCCTCAAACTCACTGTGTAGCTCAGGCAGGCCTAAGACTTGTAATTCTCCTGTCACATCCTCCCAAGAACTAGAATTACAGGCATGCAACACCATGCCCAGGGCAAATGACAATTTACGTACTCAGATTTCACATCAAAAGCAAATTCTTTTTCTTCCTGGTTTGTTTTCACCTATATGGCAAATACACAGTAACATCCCTCACCTCCACCCTAGTGTATGTTCTCTTCTTTTAGTAATAAAGAAAATTTTAGACAGACCCACGGCCACGTAGCTAGAGACTATAGGTACCCAGTCTTCCTCACAGCTCAGTGTCCTGATCAGCCTGACCCAGAGGGATGTGAGACGTTAAAAGTGCAACTTGTAAGCCCTATATCTTTGGCTTTCCTTCTTCCTATGCTCTGGAATGTACATATGGCCCTGACCTAGCTTTCACACTCAAAGGACACCACAATAGGGGAGGCCAAAGCTACCAGACACAACCTGGGTCCCTGAGTGACTGCATGGAGCAGTCACCACATCAGCGTGGACCATGCACCTTGGGATCTTATTTAAGCCACTTTAATCTGTATCTCTTCACTAGGCATCCTAATTACATCAAATAAGCACCACAACTCTCGCCATATCTGATGCACCTGGAGGAACTGTTTTACCTACCACATACTTTTTTCTTTTTTTTTGGTACCGGGGATTGAACTCACGACCTCATGCTTGCCCAGACAGGCACTTATGCCACTCCGCTAAATGCCCAGCCCACTACCATATACTTTAATAATTGTTTCACATCTTTTTTTTTTTTTTTTTTTTTTTTTGGTGGTACCAGGAATCGAACTCACAACCTCGCGCCTGCCAGGCAGGCGCTTAAGCCACTGAGCCAAACTCCTGGCCCTAGTTTTCTGAGACAGGGTCACACTATGTAGCTCAGACCAGCCTCATGCTCACGTTGTAGCCCAAGCCGGCCTCGAACTCACAACGCTCCTCCTACCTCAGCCTCCCAAGAGAGCTGGGGTTAAAGGCGTGCGCCACCACGACCGGCGTTAACTTTAGTTTCTTAAAAAAGAAACTCCTTCAAAACTTCAACAAATATAGCATGTGAACCTTCTATATCCACCAATGATACATTCTATGATCCTCAGGAGAAACCTAAAATCACTAAGAGTACCCTGTAAGTTACATTTTATTTTATTGTGTGTCTATTTGGTACTGGTATTGAACCCAAAGCCTTTACACTGAGCCATATTCTTAGCCTTTGTTTTCATTTTAATTTTTTATTTTGAAAAAGGGTCTAAATTTGAGAGGCTGAGGTAGGAGGAGCGTTGTGAGTTCGAGACCAGCTTGGGTTACAACGCGAGAACAAGATCAGCCTGAGCTACATAGTGCAACCCTGCCTCAAAAACCTAGGGCCAGGAGTTTGGCTCAGTGGCTTAAGCGCCTGTCTGTCAGGTATGAGGTTGTGAGTTCGATCCCCGGTGCCGCCAAAAAAAAAAAAAAGTTACTAAGTTGCCTAGGCTGAGCAGGAACTTGTGGTCCTCCTGACTCAGCCTCCCAGATACTGGAGCGCACATGCCCCTCTTCCTTGTTTCAGGTTTACCAGTACCAAACCCTATAAACACCATTTCACTTTTACCACAGATCCTAGCAACTTCAGTATATGTTATTTTTGTCTTTCCTTAAGTTGGAAACATTCACTTTTCACTTAAAGGAAGCTCTCTATGACTTCTATTTGCTAACATCTCTTGCTTTTTGGAGCTATTATGAAGTAGTATAAGGTAGCCTTAAATGAAAGCTATGTAATACTAAGATGGCAGATCTGACAATCAAGACAGCTGCTAAGTGGGCAACAAATACTCCATGAATACACTAAACAAAAGGGTAATCATTCCTTGGCTGGACATGCAATACTTCAACATGCTACTCACAATGATGTGCAATTTAAAACCTACTGTTTCAGAAATTTTCCTTCTGGATATGGTGGTGCATGCCTATAATTCCCAACCTTTGGGAGGCTGAGGCAGAAAGATTTAAAATTCAAACCCAGCCAGGGCAACTGAAAAAGTTAAGCTCAATCCCCAGTACTGAAAGCAGCTGGGGCGGTGGGGCGGGGCGGGGCACGCTACCATTAATCTCTTTTTTTGGTCTTTTTTGAGACAAGGTTTCACTATGCAATTCGGGCTGTCCTTAAATTCATTTTGTATCCCAGACGGGACTCTAATTCACAGCAATCCTCCTCCCAAGACTCCCAAGTGCTGGGATTACACATTTAATATTTTTAAACTTCAACTGACAACTAAGAAGAATGTCCTACGATGATAAATGAGAGAAAATGCAGAATTTGAAACACATATCAGGCATGGTAGACACACCTGTATTCCCAGCCCTCTGGGAGGCTGAGGCAGGAGGATTTTAAGCCTATCTAGGCAAGTCAGTGACTTAAGGAGACCCCGTCTCAAAATAAAAAAGGAAAAAAATGGGCCAGGGAAGTAGCTCAGTGTGAAGGTCCTAGATTCAGTCCCCAGTACTTCCCACCAAAAATGAAACATACAAAGAATCTCTATATAGAGATCTGCTGGGAATAACTAAATACTGTCTCTAAAAAAAAAAAAAAGTCCATAGCTGAGTGTGGTGGCGCATACCTGTAGTCCCAATACTCAGGAGGCTGAGGCAGGAGGATTCCCATGAAGTAAAGGCCACCTTGGGCTAAACAGTGAGTTCACAGCTGGCCTGAACTACATAGCAAGATACTGTCTCAAAATAAATAAATAAATAAATAAATAAATAAATAAGTGTGTGTGTGTGTGTGTGTGTGTGTAAATTTTATAAGTCCACAGAGCTGAGATAGAGCCTAGTGGTAGAGCACTTGCCTTCAACGCACAGGGCCCTGGACTCAATTTCTAGCACCAAGAAAAAGTACATTCACAGTTGCTACTAATATCAGTTTTCTTACGCTACCAACAAAATCTTGGTTCAACATTTAAGTGTTCCTCTTGCTTCTATTTTAGGAGCAGTACTACTAGATTTTATTCAAAGATTCAATATGTAAAACAACAGGACCAAGACCAACCTAGAAGTTTAATAGTTCTCCTAAACATCAGAAAGATACTTTAATGTGCGCTTGCTGTGTAACTGGCTTCCCAATTTGATCCCATAGAAACCATACTTATAAGCTTATTGGTTTACCACAGTCTTGTCCCACCTCACACTCACCTTGTGTTTTCCCACTGAAGCAATATTACCTAAGCCACTGTATTTGTAATCTTACTGATTATAGTTCTGTCCCACCTTAAACCTGCCTCACCTTGTGGCTTTACTCAATAAACAGCCTTGAGAAGTGGGGTTGGTGGGCAACCCATTTTCCGGGCCCTCTTCTGTCCCTCTTAGACAGAAGCTTCCTTTCAATAAATTCTTCCTATTCTTAAAAAGAAAAATAAAAGAAGGTATTTCAATATCACTGATATATACTCCAACAAAGGGAAAATGTGTCATAGCTTGCATCCGAGGAACAAAAGTCATATTTACCACAACACGAGTGCAAGGCCAGCCTGAGCTACATAGTGCGACTCTACGTCAAAAAACTAGGGCCGGGAGTTTGGCTCAATGGCTTAAGCGCCTGTCTGGCAGGTGCTAGGTTGTGAGTTCGACCCCCGGTGCCACCAAAAAAAAAAAAAAACACACACAAAAATTGAAAAATTTGCCATGAGTAGATCATAAAATATAAACAGGACTACTAACTCAACAAGAGTAAGCACTAGTTAGCATTCAGTGTGCCTTACATCCCACAGGATGTTAGTCTGATTTGTGTGTATCTTTTTAAAACAGGGTTTCACTATGCAGTTCAGGCTGGCCTTGAATTCACTGCAATACTCCTGCCTCAGGCTCCCGAGTGCTGAGATTACAGGCCTGTGCCACCACACCTGGCCTGCTAGTCTGAGTTTTGTCCGGTAGGGCAGAAAGTATTTTAACCATGTACAGAAATAGCATCTGTGAACACCTTAACACTGTTTTCAAATTCTGAGTGCATACATATTTTTTCCAAAGCAAAATCATTGTTTCTTTCATAAGATACTCTAAACTAGATCATAATGTAAAACTGATTAAAAACTACTATAGATGGGAGGCTGAGGCAGGAGGATCTCAAATTTGAGTTCAGCCTGAGTAACTCAGCAACTTTTTGTCTCAAAAGAAAAAATTAAGCTGAGCGTGGTGGCACACGCCTTTAATCCCAGCACTCGGGAGGCTGAGGTAGGAGGAGCGTTGTGAGTTCGAGGCCGGCTTGGGCTACAACATGAGCGCAAGGCCGGCCTGAGCTACACAGTGTGACCCTGCCTCAAAAAACCAGGGCCAGGAATGTGGCTCAGTGACTTAAGCGCCTGTCTGGCAGGCACGAGGTTGTGAGTTCAATCCCCGGTGCCGCAAAAAAAAAAAAAAAAAGAAAAAATTAAAAAAATTTTTTTCTTTTGGTCTCAAAAGAAAAACATTTTTAAAAGGGCTGAGGCTGTAACTTAGTATGAAGTCCTGGCTTCAATCCCCTGTACTAAAAAGCAAAAAACAAATAGAAATCCTACTGTAGAATACAATGAGGAATACTGGAGGTTTTAAACAAGAATGTTGATAGAAGCTGGGTATGGTGGCACATGCCTATAATCCTAGCACTCAGGAGGCTGAGGCAGGAGGATTGTTGAGTTTGCAGCCAGCCTGGGCTAAAAAGTGAATTCAAGGCCAGCCTGAACTGCATAGCAAGGCCATGACTCAAAAAGACAAAAAAAAAAAAAATATATTGATAGAGCATTATTTTAGAAAAATCATCCTAGCCAGGCGTGATGGTGCACGCCTTTAATCCCAGCACTTGGGAGGCTGAGGTAGGAGGAGCGTTGTGCATTGGAGGCCAGTTTGGGCTACAACGTGAGTCCAAGGCTGGCCTGAACTACATAGTAAGACCCTGCCTCAAAAAACCAGGGCCGGGAGTTTGGCTCAGCAGCTTAAGCGCCTGTCTGGCAGGTGTGAGGCTGTGAGTTCGATCCCCGGTGCCGAAAAAAAAAAAAAAAAAAAAAAAAAAAAAAGAAAGAAAGAAGGAAAAATCATCCTAGACAGGGCTGGAAGAGAGAACAGAGTCCGGAGAAATGTTAGAGGAACTATTTAAAAAATCTAAACAAAAGATGTATAAAGTCATAAACTAGTGTAGAACACTAGGAAGAAAGGTGGCTGAACAGGAAAAGGGTTAAGAATTTAAAGATTTGTTAATACAATGACAGCAATTCAGAAGTTGCAGAAAAGGTGGTACTTTTCCTTTATCTCAAGGCAGTTAACACAGAAAGAGCTGGTTCCACCGAGGACCCTGAACTCACCTCATGGCATACTTGATTTAAAACACCCATGTGGCATCCAGGTAGAAATGCACAAGCAGTGAGATATACAGGTCTTAAACTCAGGAAGCATTCTGACTGGAAATATAAAGCTATCAATACTCTACAGATGCAAGTCAACATTACTTAAGAGTTAAAGGACAGCAGTGATTTCCAGTGGGAGGGGAGGGTCAACATGGCAGGGAGAGGGTTTCAAAAGTAAGTTCAAAAATAAACAAACAAACTAGGTATGGTGGCTCCGCCTGTAATCTGAGCATTTCAGAGGCTGAGGCAGGAAGATTACCATGACTTCGAGGCCAGCCTAGGCAACACAGTTCAAGGCTGAACTACAAAGTGAGACCCTACCTCAAAAAATAAAGATAAAAATAAAAATAAAAGCTGGTTTTGAAGATAACAATACACAATATATTAACCATTGTTATTCTATTATTTGGTTTTGAAATTCTGTATCATATTTTATTTTTATTTTATTTATTTTTGGTACCAGGGATTGAACTCACCACCTCATGCTTTCCATCTTAAAATTAAAAAATAAATAAAATAAATAAATAACAGCTGGGCATGATGGTGCCCACCTGTAATCCCAGCATTTGGAAAGCTGAGACAGAAAGATCACCCCAAGTTCAAGGCCAATCTGAGCTACATAGTGAGTTCAAGTCGAAACCACATAACAAGATCATTTAAAAAACAAAATAAGCCGGGCGTGGTGGTGCACGCCTTTAATCCTAGCACTCGGGAGGCTGAGGTAGGAGGAGCGTTGTGAGTTCGAGGCCGGCTTGGGCTACAACGCGAGCACAAGGCTGGCCTGAGCTACATAGTGCAACCCTGCCTCAAAAAACCAGGGCCCGGAGTTTGGCTCAGTGCCTTAAGCGCCTGCCCTGTCAAGCGCAAGGTTGTGAGTTCAATCCCCGGTGCCGCAAAAAAAATAAATACATAAAAAAAATAAATAAATAAAAATAAATAAATAAAATTAGTTAATAAATAAAAAGTATATTCAATATTGTGCTAAGGGACAGTTTCTTGGTCTTCTTTTTAAAAAGAAAAAAAGAGCCGGGCGTGGTGGCGCAGGCCTTTAATCCCAGCACTTGGGAGGCTGAGGTAGGAGGAGCGTTGTGAGTTCGAGGCCGGCTTGGGCTACAACGCGAGCGCAAGGCCAGCCTGAGCTACATAGTGCGACCCTGCCTCAAAAAATCCAGGGCTGGGAGTTTGGCTCAGTGGCTTAAGTGCCTGTCCTGGCAGGCGCGAGGTTGTGAGTTCAATCCCCGGTGCTGCAAAAAAAAAAAAAAAAAAAAAAAAAAAAAAGATAGTGTAGCCCAGGCTGGCCTTGAACTCGAAGCAATCCTCAAGCCTCAGCTTCTGCAGTGCTGGGATTACAGGTGTGCACTGTCACACCCAGTGAAATTCCTCTGCTCTTATATTACAATCAACACAGAAGACTTCTGATATAGATACATGGGAGTTCCCCCTGCTACATATTAAGCATTCAAATCTGCAGCAGCAAATGCCAGCTGGGTATCCTCTAATCCAATTCAGTTCTGACATTATCTACCTAGAGACAGCATCAGATCCCATAGGTTGAAGAGGTAAGGCCCAAGACCATCATCACCCCACCTCAACCTCAACCCTCACACCTTAGGACTCCAGTCACAAGCTCCAAGTTATTTAACCTGTGCTTCAGGGTTCCCACAATCCTTCTTTGGACTTGATTTAATTTGTCTGAGTGACTCACAGAACTCAGGGAAACAACTGCTCATTTTTACCAGTTTATTGTAAATGACATTACAAAGGGTAACAGATAAAGAGAGGTATAGGAGGTGAAGAGGGGTGAGGTATGAGGGAAGAGGCACAGCACTTCCATGAGCTCTACAAGTTCAGGTATCCAACTCCCCAAATCCTATCCTTCTGGTTTGCTGTGGAGACTTCACAGCATAGCATGACTGAAGCAGGAACAGCTGTGCAGAAATGGGACTGGATAAAAAGCACGTCTAATGCTAACTGGCTGGGTGAGAAAACCACTAATGTTCGTTCCCTCAGGGTCATCCTGGTTTCTCTGTGCAGCACTCCCTCCTGTGTATAGAATATGACCCCTATGGAATGAGGAGGTGTCTATTAGATAAGAATAGATAAAAGAATATCTTTATGGTTAGCTCCAAGACTGAAAGCAAAATTAAAAGTCTCTAGAACTCTTCTTGGAGTGGGAGTTATAAACCAGGAACAATGAATGAAAACCAAAATACATTTAACATAATACCAAGTATCCAGTTTCATATCTGAAAAGTGAAAATCAGCTATTTTAAAAACAAGCTATAGAAACAAAACTCAGTGAATCTGCAATCTTCTTTGTAGCAATCATTGGTTCCAAGACAAGAAAGAGTATCCTCCTATCACTCCCACCCCTCTCAAATGAGAGCCAGGGCATTTTTAACCTATTTTTGATAAAAGAGTCAAGGGTTGAAAAATAATACATTGAGAAATAGGTGTCTTTTTTGGGGGAGGACTTTTCTTTTCTTTTTTTTTTTTTTTTTTTTTTTTTTTTTTTTTTTTTTTTTTTTTTGGTGTCTGAGTCTCGTTATGCAGTTCTGGCTGGCCTTGAGCTCACTTTGTAGCCTGGATGGTCTCAAACTTTCAACGATCCTCCTGTCTCAGCCTCGCAAGTGCTGGTATTACAAGTGTGTACCACCATGCCCAGCTGAGAAATACGTGTCTTAAAACACACTAGAATTGAGAACAGGGCTAAAATGTAAGGGATGGCCAAAAGATGAGAAGCTGGCAGAGAAACTCTCCATGTAAAACTGGAACATTCAGAAAAGTAGAAAGCAAGCCAGGAAGAACTACAGTCATGCAAGGTAGGGAGGAACTTCGATAAGACAGTAAACAAATGTTATCAAATATATCCAGAAGAATGAAAATGACAATTTACTGGATGTGGGCACTTGGGAATCAATCATCCACTACTTCTGACAGTTTGGTTTAGCAAGAGCAATGGTAGAAGGCAGGAATTTGAAGAGTGAATGAGAAGTGAAGAAATACATAATTTGAGTTTTCATCCACTCTTTTAAAGAAAAAACTTCGGTTGAAGGGAAGGATAGAGTGGAGATTGAAGAGAAAATCAAGAGAATTTTGTTTCATGGCACTAGGAATTGAATTGAAAGCCTTCACACTGTTACAGCCTCAGTCCTCTTTATTATTTAAAACAGGGTCTTAGTGAGGCAGGACATAAACTGCCTCATGCTCCTAAAGTGCTGGGATTACAGATGTGCACTACGTCTGGCTTCATGTGTTTTGCTTTTTTTATACAATCAAAGACACTCAAGCATGTTTACACTCAGCAGGAAAAGACTCAGTAAATCGATTAATTAAATAGAGACCAAGGAATAAATTATAAAGAATTCCAAAAGACAGAACTGATACTAGTAACAATGTAGGATTCTCCTTTTTGGTAAGAGGAATAAAGAAGTATTTATATCCCAGCACTCGGGAGGCTGAGGTAGGAGGAGCATTGTGAGTTCGAGGCCGGCTTGGGCTACATAGTGAGTTTCAAGACCAGCCTGAACTACATAGCAAAACCCTCTCTCTCCATAGATAGATAGACAGATAAGATAGATACTTCGATCTTGTGACTGGAGGTATAGCTCAGTGACACAGCATGTACTCAGCATGCATGACACTCTGGGTTCAGTCTCCAGCACCGCTCCAAAAAAATTTCAAACTCAGCATGGTGGTATGCATCTCTAATCCCAGCTACTCAAGGATGAAGTACGAAGATCACAAGTTCAAGGTCAGCCTAGACACTTAGCAAGACCCTGTCTCAAAATTAAAGGTTGGGAATACAGCTCAGCACTCCTTGGGTTCAATCCCCAACCTTCCCCTCAAAGATCTTCTTCATCTTTCCCTACAGAACTATCTTGTTTTGTAGGTTTTGTTTTTTCTCTCTCAGTACTGGGGATTAAATGCAGGGTCTTCACACTGAGCTGCATGCCCAGTTTTTCAATTTCTGAGACACAGTCTTACTACATTACCCAGACTGTCTCTGAGTTTGTGATCCTCCTACCTCAGCTTCCCAGAGTGCCAGCAACTTCCTTGTTCTTTGGGTCAGATCTACAGTGTCCCTTGTATTGCTCTACCAAGGTTTTATATTGATCATCCAGGAGTTGACTTATATCCAGAGTTGCCTGTGTCAACCAGGGGTACAGTCAACCCATCTCCTAGATCCTTAAACTATGAGAGTGGCCCAGAGGCGAGATTGTTAGTGCAAGAACTCGGAACTCTTCATTAGGGATTCTCTCACACACAGTTCTACAAGATGCCAACTTTACCATCAAGGGTTCGCAACTTGGGTGAGCCATCTTGCTGGTAAGGATGGTCTGCAGAGTCCTGAGGCAGTGCTGGGCCTGCAGTTTTTTGTCTTAGTTGTATATTACTAATGACAAGGATACTTTGCTTGGCCAAACTGGTCAGGTTTTGGACCTGGCCAGTCTATCTGTGCATTTCCTTGTACAATCTAGTTATAGCAAAGTAATTCTCCTAAATCCGTCTGGCCAGAAGTCCCCATCCTAAATATCTGATCAAGGTACCTCATCCTCCAGGTGATGTCTGATCACCAGGCCTGTCTTCAGGAAGCAACCTAATAGATTAGTTTAGCCAGAATTTCTCTTATCCTGGAAGCTTCCTCTTAGCAATTTCCTATCTACTGACTCCTGCATTTTCTTGGTTAGAAATTCCCACTTATCTATCCTGTATTCAGCAATTAGCTCTCCCTAATGCAGGAACCTGCTGGACTGGTCCCTATGTTTATGTGTTTTAATAGTATCACTAAATATTTTTTTCTTTAATGATACTCATACATCTGATATTTGATGAGTGATCTTCTTTATTCGTTTCACTTCAGTGTACCATTTTTAGATGTTGCTATGATTTTAAGTGTCCGTCTGAAAGTACATGTGCTAGAAACTTAACGGCCAAATTCCTGTGTTAATGGTATTTGGAGATGGGATCTTTGGGAGGTAACTGGGATTAGATAAGGTTATAAGAGCAGAGCCCCCATAATGGCATTAGTGGCTTTATAAAACGAACAGACAAGCCAGCACACTGTCTCACCATGTGATGCCCTCTGCCATAAACAACATAGCAAGAAGGTGCTGCTCAGATGCCAATGGCACACTGCTGGCTTTCCCAGTCTTCAAAACTGTGAGCTATCCTGATGTGTCCTCAAAAAAACAAAAAACAAAAACAAAAAAACTGTGAGTTAATAAATCTCTACTCATAAATTATTCAATCCGTGGTATTTATTTGGTTAGAATAACAGAAAATTAAAACAAATATATTTGGTACGCTCATAAACACACCAGACTAATATACCAGACCTACAGTACATAGCATATGTCCAATTTCTAATTGAGTTTGAGGTTCTACTAGTATAAGCAACAAAGCAGCTCACTTAGGCTTGAATTAAGTGGAGAGCAGATAGACCCTAGGAACAATGTTATTATCTGATATACTATTATTAAGTTTTAGGACAAAGGCTTCATGAATATGCCAAAAATAAAATCTACTGCATTACTCAGGGTCTTGTCACCAAGGGCATTCACTTCTTTTGTCATGTTCCATTCCACAGTGCCTAGTCAGCATACTGCACAAGGGGCTCCTATATTTGTTTGTTTGTTTTTTGAAACAGGGACTCACTATATGGTTCAAGCTGGCTTTCAACTCACTATGAAGCCCAGACTGGTCTCAAGCTCAGAGTGACCCTCCTGCCTCAGCCTCCTGAATGCTAAGGATTATAAGGCCCAGTGGCTTTTATATTTCTATAAATCATATATAAAAATCATCTGCACGGGGCTGGGGACTTAGCTCAGTGGCACAAGTGCCTGCCTGGAAAGCACAAGGTTGTGAGTTTGATCCTTGGTACCAAAACAAAACAAAAATCACCTGCATGAAAGCCGATGTGGTGGCTAAATGCTGCATTAATTCAACAATTATTTATTCCAAACTAGGCAATGTACTACATGACAGGAAATGTAGTAGTAAAAACACAAACACTTAGCAATAGGGAAAGAAGTGGTAGAAAAACAAAGTAGTTTTTTTTTTTCTAATATCAAGACAATCAAAACATGGAAAGAAGTAAATTTGTCAATTTTAAGAATGAGGAAGAGAAGAAAAAAGGAAAAAAGATCAACTGGATAAAAGGTTAGTAAAGATCTGGAACTAAAACGCAAAGCTTTCCCAAAGGAAGAGGTTCATATCCAGCCTACTATTGCCTCACTACCCAGAAATATATTTCAAATCTAAAAGCCATTTTCATATCTAAAAGGTATTCATATCTAAAAGGTATTTGTGGCCTCTTTTAAATAACAAGTTACTTTTTCTCTTTACGTTGTATCTAGTAGTATCTTTCAGAACTCAGCCAGGCATGGTGGCGCATAGCTTTAATCCCAGGGAGGCTGAGGCAGGAGGACTGTTTTGAGTTCTTCGAGTTCAAGGCCAGCCTGAACTGCATAGTGTGACCCTGTCTCAAAAAATAAGCCTGGGGATTTAGCTCAGTGGCTTAAGCGCCTGCCTGGCCGGTGTGAGGTTGTGAGTTCAATCCCCAGTACCAAACAACAAGAACAAAAAAAACCCAAACTGAAACTAGCCCTAAATTTCTGGTAGCAAGTGACTTCCCAGATGATCTTTGTTTTGGGGGGTGGAGATAGATCTCAGAACCTAGGGCAGTCACAGTCAACCTTTTAGAGCTTTCAATGACACAAACACCTCGCTGTGGCACACATTCCATAGGTTCTCCACCACTGGCCTAGAGCATACTAGGGAGGCACCCTTCCTCCACCCAGCTACACCTCCCAGTGCTCAGGTGTATGCTCCTCAACATAACATCTATCTTTCCACATCTCAAACTGTCAACTATATTACCTGTTTCTTTCTCTGCCTCATATTTTTAAAATTTGTTTCTCTATGAAGCTGCATAGTCATCAGACACCCTTAAGAAGCTTGAAGTAACTTAATCCTGTGTTTAGATAGTCATTTGGTAGAACCTCTAAAACCTTTCACAAATAAATGATCTTTCAGTAATAAATTCAATATTGCAGCGAGGGGGATCATACACAGGGTCTTACATATGCTAGTCAAAAAAAAAAAATTTTTTTTTATAGACAAGCTCTCACTGTATAGCCTAGGCCAGCCATGAATTTGCAGCAATCCTCCTGCCTCAGCCTCTGGAGTGCTGAGACTACAAGTGTGTGTCACCACACCTGGCTTTTTCCTTTTTCATAACCAGATTTCTATTATAAGTACTAGTACAAATTTCAGGATGCTAGCACTGATTACACATAGGAATAAGGTATATTTCTATTATCTATAACCAGAAAATATGCATCGACTATCAAATCTTATTATAAATTCTTATGAAAAGTAAATCTGAAGCAATATGTCTTTTGTGTATTTCCCAAACTTGTCTCATCATAATTTCTTTGGGTTCCTGTTAAAATTAGAAATTTCTGAGGCAGGAAGATTGCCACAAGTTTGAGATCAGCCTGGGGTAGCTAGTTAGTTCAAGATCAGCTTGAACCGCATAGTAAGACCCTGTCTCAAAAACTAAAAAAGACAGAAATTTTGAGAATTCACCTCAGACACATGAATTTAGAATATTGTACCCAGCCGGGATTAAGTTCAGTGACACAAGTGACTGCCTGAGAAGTCTGAGTTTGATCCCTGGTACCAAAAAATATATATATATATTGTACCTAAATTACATTCTTTAACCTAATAGAACTATAACAACTTCTTAAAATTTTATTTTTTTCTGTTTTGCAGCACCAGGGATTGAACTCACAACCTCGCGTCCGACAGACAGGCACTGAAGCCACTGAGCCAGACTCCTAGCCCTAGTTTTTTGAGGCAGGGTTGTACTATGTAGCTCAGGCTGATCTTGTGCTCACTTTGTAGCCCAAGTTGGGCCCGCCTACCTCAGCCTCCTGAGTGCTGGGATTAAAGGCGTGGACCACCATGCCCTGCTAAAAAACTTTGTAATTTTAAAAACATTAACAAAATTTCTTGGCTATGAGCTCTTTAGTTCTAATCACTAATAGCTGAACTCAGGACATCTTAGGCAAATCCTTTATAATTGCACAATCTACTCAGCCCTAAATAATAGTAATTTCTAATCCATGCCTTATTAATTCCTGTTGAATTCTATGTTTCTCCAAAAGAAGCAAAATAACCCTAATAAAATTTACGAAAATGCCAGAGATGGTGACACGCACCTGTAAGCCTGGCTACATGGGAGGCTGAGACAGGAGGACCACAAATTCAACCTTGGCTGGGGGAACTTAGCAACACAGGGAGACACTGTCCCAAAATAGGAAATTTAAAAAGGGCTGTGGATGTAGTTCAGTGCAATGACCCTGGGTTCAGTATCCAGTAATGCAGAAAGAAAAGAAAAGAAAAAAGAGAAGGGAAGAGAAGAAAAGAAAAGAAAAAGCATGCAAAAGAGATAGATGCAGGGCCTCATAGCACACACCTATAATCCCAGCACTTGGAAGGCTGAGGCAGAAAAACTGAAACCTTGAGGCCAGCCTGTACTACATGGTAAGATCCTATCTTATTTAAAGGAGAAAAGAAGCCGGGCGTGGTGGCGCACGCCTTTAATCCCAGCACTCGGGAGGCTGAGGTAGGCGGAGCGTTGTGAGTTCGAGGCCGGCCTGGGCTACAACGCGAGCGCAAGGCTGGCCTGAGCTACATAGTGCGACCCTGCTTCAAAAAACCAGGGCCGGGAGTTTGGCTCAGCAGCTTAAGTGCCTGTCTGGAAGGCGCGAGGCTGTGAGTTCAATCCCTGGTGCCGCAAAAAAAAAAAAAAAAAAAAAAA
>RJWM01038953.1:0-16138 GCA_004363535.1 Dasyprocta punctata | reverse complement strand
GGAATACCATGCGTTTGGTTTTTGTTTTCCTTTTGTGATTATGTGAATGCTTCCTATTTTGTGTACAGTGGGACAAAGGTGACATGGGTGGTTAGCAAATCTTCGTGCATGTAGTCAAAACCATGCTGAGGACAGTGGTTCTAGTAGACATTTAAACTGTTCAGATATGTGCAGGTGTTTACATCACTGGCAGTTTTTACATAACTAGGGTCTTTATAGGATAGTTAAGGTCAAATAGTTAACATATGACAGCCAAGAGTACAAAATACTTCTGTAAATTTTATCAACTCTAGGCTATAATAACTGAGATGATGTGATATTTAGGTTATCTTATCTCTCGTATAGCTAATATCAACATTTACTTTCCTTTTGTAGAGACAAACCATTTTATCTTTTCAGTTTATTGTACTGAAGCATTAAAAATTCCCTAAGTGAAACTAACAGTTAATCTTGTGATTAACTGTGCACTGATTAAATGCAGCAGAAATCCAATGTGATATAAACATACATTTATCAAAAACTGTCAATTAATGTTGTTCACAAATGTTTAAGAATGTATAAAACATCAATCTAGCTGAAAATATGAAGTGTCCCATTTAGACTTCTTAAAATATGATCAGCTAATTTTTCTTCAGTTCCCAAACTACTTATCTGACTTCTTTTTATATATACCCCTCCCTCATTCCATGCTTAAGAAAGAGCGAAAAAGTACACTTGAATTTCTTCTAAATGTACAGGATCGCTGACTCGAAGTGTGCATAGGCATTTTTTTCTTTATTTTCATGATTTTGCAAGAAAGGTGTAACAAGAAGGTAATAAGAGATACAGTATCAACCCAGCAAGTCACCCAGAAGTAACTTCCTTATGTTCATATCCTCCCTGGGCTTTCAACTAGAATAACTTTGTTGTTAGACAAACATTATCCGTGCCTCATGCTTGGAAAGTTCTGAATGCAACTATCTGTCATTGATATGATAATTTATAATGCAATCTGCTCCTATTACTACTATGGCATAATTTTAATCTGCCACTTTGTGTTAGATACGGGGAGCTCATTCCTTCTCACTTTTACAGTTTACTTTTCTTCATGTAATAAAGCATATCAAAATTCATCTCCCTTCCATTCTTCTTTAGAAAAGTATATTGCTAATAAGACTGCTATTATTGCAATGCTCATGCTTTCCTAATTCGTTGGTCGGTTTAATATTTTAAAAATGTTACATCAATGTTCAGGAAATAATATAACTTGTAGTTTGTTCTTTGTAACTTTTTTGTATATAATATTCAGTTACCACTAGAGTATGAAAGAGGTGAGACTATTGATGTTCAAATTAGAAATATAGGCAACATTACACAGGTAAAATTAAAAGAAATAAACAAATTAAAAAATTTAGTATCTGATGAGTAGATAATCAAAAAATCATGTGCCATCTCTCTGAAGATATGAAGAGGGCATAATTTATGTGATTTCTTCAGATTCACAGAATTTGCAAGCTATGCTACACCTGGCTAATACACATAAGCAATTGTATAATTGGCACAGGTTTGATAGCTACTTATATATAGCAAATCTTTCTGTACAGAATAAGTGAAATGAGAAAAAACAGCATATCTTTTAGTTACTTACATAATTATATGTAAACTTTGTTTCAGAGATATTTCTGAAATTTTTCTATTCAAATATTTTTATTTTATAAGTTGAATTATAAATACTTCATCTTAACCAAGACATTTAACATGTATTTCTGCATGATTAAGACTATTTTAATATTCAGATAAAAATAAAAAACTTACAATCATAGGTAACATGGTTTATTATGTGCCAGACATAATTACTTACATGATAGATAGATAGATAGATAGATAGATAGATAGATAGATAGATTTTTGTAAAAGTTTACATCGCCACCTAATAGAATGTATACAACCTTCAGGCTCATTTTAATATAAAATGTTATGGAGTACATAGCAATTAAATGATAACTTGTTTAATGTAACAAAGGTCATTTGTTAATAATCTAAGATGCAAGTGGTTTGGTGTGGATAGAAGGCCCTAGTGCTGGCAGCTGTGTTGTTCTCCTACTGCTTTACTGAAGAGGGTGTAGCGGTTTCTAGGAAGCAAAGACAATTTATTACTGCAATTCTTTCATTTTACTAACTGTAGCCTATTTCATGGCAATACGAATTTGATGCTTAATATATTAAGAATTATCAAGACAATTTAATAATATTGTGTTTTACAGAATCTTAAGGACATAGAGCTCTCCCATGTTAACTATTCCCAGGTCTTGAGTGTCCACTCTGAAGTCACACTCCAAAAGGACACGCTTATTTGGGTGCAGAATTACAGTGGGAAACAAGAGGGCCAAGAAAAGAAAGCAGTGTTAGATGAGTAAAGTGATCCCCTGTCTAACACCTGAAACAGCTCTTGCTAAATTTTGTTATATCCTCAGCATATGTGAATACTGAGCATTCATTCCTTTGTTGAAAATTAATTTCAACCTATATTATTTTGAAAAATTCTTTGAATTTCTTTCAGTGAGATTTCAACTGGGGCAACCAATCTTTAGGCAAATCACTAATCTTCTCTATGTCATAGAAAGTGCATGGCTCAAAACATCTTTTGTAATTTGTAAGCCACACATCTTAGCTTTCATCTAATCAAATGGCTAATGTTGTATTCTGAGATATATTTACAACTTATCTTAGGAATCCCTCAATACAGACAGAAGTAATGTTTTTAATATAGTAAAATTTCAAATCATTCTTCTTGTGTTATTGCTTTCAAATGTTACACAGTTAAGCATATTTTGTATGAAAAGAAATATAAAACTGTATTTGTGCACTTTGTATATATTCTCAATCAACTCACTTTTTAAATTAGGCCTGAATTTAGGTGAGAATATTTATGCAATGCAACCTGAAATAGGATTCTATCTGTATTTAAATACGATAGGGAAACTCTTCAAATTAAAGAACATGTACAGGAGATCTCATCATGTACTAAAAATGTCAAAATGTAACCTGGAAATGTGTATAGTCAGTCTCAAAATTATAGAAAGTACATAACTATTAATATTTATGTGAAAAGGATACAAGATAAGCATATATGTATCAAGTATGCAGATAAAGAAAAAAGAAATACCTACATATATGTTCAACATTATAAAGATATTTTATTGCTCTAAATTAGAATGTTTAGAATTTCAAGTTAGCTAGTACAGTTATATTATTATTTCGGTTCATAGGATTTGGATTAGTAGAAGACAGAATCCCACAGGGTGAATGAGCATGCTGGGATACAAAACATAAGCTTGTTTTTCAGGACTCACAAAGTAGCATGAATATGTAGATGAATGGAACAAATATGGACATTGTCTTTGTAAACATAACATTAAATATCTCAGCAAATGATCTGAAGTTTTCAATTTGGAAATAGGAAAACAATAAATCATAAACCAAAAGTCATACATGACTCAAAAATGAAATTTGAAACTATTCTGTATCAACTCTGTTCATCTTTCCATATTTTATTCTAAAGTACTTTTTAAAAAACTATGAAATATTGTGTCATAATGGTAGATGATTGTTCATTCAGAGAATTTTAAGTATGATTTTGAAATATTCTTTTTTAAAAATCAACTGACTTTTGATGGTGAAAATAACTCACTTTTCTATGATCAGTGTTCTAAAAACCTTCATTTATGTTTGTGCTTGTATTGCATTTATGACATACAATCTTTAAATGCTTTCCCTAAAATATATTCACTTAGTATTTTAAGAATTTTGTATGTATTTTTTAAGTGTCCTACTACTAGAATCTAAATATGTTTTTTCCAAGTATAGAGGTCTTAGTTTCATTCCTTGTTCTTTTCTGAGTCTGAGTTTGATACATTTATGTAATCTTCAATTGTTATTTGTTGATCCTCTGTTTAACCTTGTTAAATTGATTTTATACATTGTCTTTTTATTCTTATTACATACTTAATGTCTCTTTTGTTAATAGCATATTCAGTTGCTTTTTAAATTATTTATATTCTCTTTATCAAAACATTTATAACATACAAATGTGTTATAATACAATAGCATGTAATAAAATAAATAGATAATAGTATAAAATACTTTCCTAGCAATTTTCTATGATGCTTATTAAAATGAATCTTTGCCTCTGGATATGGTAACTTAATCCTAATTCATTCATTTCAAGGTTTTTCAAACTATATTTTCCCAGACAAATGTCACTAACCAAAATAAGCTTAAATAGAAAGTTAGTCTTCTCACTTGGATTAGTAATGCCCTTTGCATTCGTGCCCTGTCCAAGCAGTGGAGGGACCAAGTGTTCCTTAACTAATTTTCTCAAAATGTAATGACCCTTTCCCCCTGCTAGTGTGATATACAGTGTCTGCAAAAAAGAAGATGAAAAAGAAAAAAAAAGGAGAGAGATACAAACAGAGAGAGGATTTTACTTTATATTTTATTTATTTTGAGACAGGCTGTCACTATGTAGCCCAGGCTGGCCTTGAACTCACTATGTAGCCCAGACTGGCTATCCTCCTGCATCAATCTCTTGAATACTGGGTTTATAGGTGTGCACCACCACACCTGGCTGACAGAGGATTTTATGTAGTAACTTCCTACTTCAGAAGTTAAAAGATAATTGGAGTAATGGCCAAAAGTCCTGACAGCATTGTAGAAGGAAGTAATACTGCCTTGTGCGGACAACATTTCACTGATCACCCATCCCACTCACAAATACTCTGAATTGATACTGGGACTGTCACTGGGCTCTCGGTCCAATCTTTTTATACTCTCATAATTAACATCACATCACCTTAATTGGATTTTCTACTTCTAAGCTTCATGGATTAAGATTTGTATTACTATATTAATTAGCTGTAGGTACCAGGATGATCTCTGTAACCAAGCACCTGGATTGCCATTCTAGAATTTCACTATAATAACATTGGCATGAGGAAGTCTCTCTTGGAGACCATCCAAGGAATTTTAATTATCCAAGTGTTTAAAAGATCATGTTATAAGACTATTTTAACAGCAAGTCAGTCGGTTACATATTCTTGGTGCTCAGAGCAACATTATGAAGAGATTTCAGAGTAATACCACAAGCGTTGGCCATGCATTTGTGTGTGCTGCACAAATAATTTGTCGTGCCAAGTGTTTGGGGGGTAGAGTCTCTATTTCACATGAGCTTACATTCTTTTTGGAATTAGAGGCGCATAATTAATAAAACATAACACAAAATATTCCCTAAGAGACCTCCACTGTAAAGTATAGTAAGTTTTAGGGAACTAGACTAGGAAAATGTGTTAGAATAACAGTACAGTTTGTTAATGAGAGATTTTCAGGCATCACTATTTCCTCTTCTCAGATGGTCAGGTTTCCAAGGAAAATAAGAGTCTTCAATTGGGGACACAGTGTTCACATTTCCACTGAAGTTGATATGAATAAGTTTTAATCTCACCTGTGAGTGTCTCTGTAGATAAAGTTTTGAAAGCATACCTAGTGTCTAGTGTAGTTTTCTGAAACTGCTGTCACAAAGTACCACAATGAATGGCTTCAAAATGAATTTTTTCCCCGAAATCTGGAGGCTTACAAGTCAGTGATCCAGGCACTGATGGAACTGGTTTCTTCTGAAGTCTTTCCTTGATTTACTGATGGTTGCTTCCCACCCCTCTCTGATCTTCCCTCTATGTGTATCTGTGTTTTAATCTCCTCTTCTTATAAAGGACACCAGTCATATTAAAGTAGGAACCACCCAAATGACCTTGTTTTAATGTTGTTTCCTTACCAAAAACTCTTAACTCTAAATACAATCACATATGAACACATGGCTTTTAGTGGAACACAATTTAGTCCACTAGACCTAGTCAATGCACTTTTGTTAGAAACTAAAATAAATAGTTACAGTAATCATTATTGATTGAACATGGTTCATTAATCTGAGGTCTTATTTGAATTTATATACCCTGATTGCTGTCCTGCCACAATCACTGTAAGGATAGAAGAGCGTTAGGAAAGTAACATGTATGTAATATTTTTTATTTCCAAGCCTAATCACATTAAAAGAATACTAGACTGGAAGTCCCAAGTCATGGATTGCTTCTCAGTTCACCACATACGGTGCTTGCTATGGAGCCTTGACAGGTCAGCTTTAGAGGTCTTGATTTTCTAATCTCTAAAATAATGCCCAGGAGAAAAGGAATCTGGGATTTTTCCAATTTAAAGGCAGATGTCCTGGTTTCTATTTTACTAATGTGATAGGGTTGTGATGCTTCTGCTCCTGATGATAATGGTAAAAATGGTCATAAATAATGCCATATATTTAGTACAAGGTTCAGATGCTATTCTGATTCTTGTGTTTGGAAATTCATGCTCTACCAATACATAAAATGACTAGTATTATCCCCATTTTACTCTTCTTTCTTTTTGCACTATTGGGGGTTGAACCCAGAGTCTCTTTATTGAGTCTCAACTCCAGTCCCTTTTATTTTATTTTATTTCATTCTATTTTATTTCACTCATTTTTGTTTTATTAACATAGGATCTTACTAAGTGTCTATATTGCCCAGATTGGTTCCATACTTGATTTAACTTGTTATCTCCCTGCCTCCACTCTCACAGTGCTGGGATTACAGGCGTGAGCCATCAAGTAAGAGTCTTCACTTTTTTTGATATGCAAATGGAAGCCCGTAAAATACAGAAGAAATCTAAAATCAAGTTGTTATAGTCTGAATGCTTGTGTTTCCCAAAAATGCATGTGTTGAAAACTAACTCCGAGTGCAATAATAATAAGGGGGCCCTGAAGAGGTGATCAGTGGAAGGAAGTCTGGGGAAACTTGATTACCCCTTGGAGTAGTCACAGCACGAAATCATTGTCTCTCAAAGATAAAGCAGGTTTGCCAGATATTGTTGATAGTTGGACTTCACGGGCCTTACTTGTAAGAACTACATTTATATGTTCTCAATCTAAGATATTTTATTGTAAAAGCTAGAAAAGACTAAGACACAAAGAACAAGGAAAGAACTGGGTTTATTTCTCCACAGCCCATGAAATGCATGCATCAGGGAGAAGTAAGATACAGTTTTACAGTCACGGTTGACACAATTAACAAAAACAAAGAGTACCATGTTCTGTGCTAAAAAAAACCCTACTTTTAAGTGGAGAATAATTTTGGTATAGAATAAATGAATCATAGGACATAAATATATCAGTTTAACTATTTTAATCTTAAAACAGGTTGTGTCTTAACTAAAGAAGATTGCATCTTTTTCTTTTGTAAGAATTATACACAAAACTTTAGAAACTGCTGGTATCAAAAGTAGACTGGTCAAGTATTTCAGTAAACTTCCACAGAATAAATTGTTGTGCTCTTTTAGAAGAATGGTTGGTAATTTTCTTATTTCATTTTGATACTATTTCATGTCTAGGTACCTTATAACTTGTAACTTCATAAATCTTGGCTTTATTACAAAATTAAATGACTCAATAATTTAGCCTATTTGTAATTTCATGTTAAAATTTAATATCTTAGAAAATTTTTGAATAGAATAAATTTTGTTCAATACCATAAAAATTTGCACACATACAGATATACACACTCATTTATATGGTAACATATATTGATGTTATTTTTGGATGAGTGAGTATATATATATGTATATATACACACATATATTTGGCCTTATTTAGCTTTCATAATAAAAGGTGTAATAAAACATAGTGAAGGATATAATGAGATGGGATTTTCAAACTTTACTGTATCACACAAAATTATAATTCTTGGCAGCAGAATAAGTGGAACCATGAAAGAGCCATTATACTCATCTTAGCTCAAAATAATGTATAAAGGCATGGACTCTTGGGCCAATAATGCTAGTGGCAAAGTGAGGCACATATTTTCACACTGCTCACTGACAATCGTTTAGTTAAAATGAGAATTTTGTTTCACTGTTCTGATTTGTCATATAATCCATACAATCGGTAGTCACCATCAAAACTGTATGAAGTATATTACATTCCTTTTGCTGAATTATGTTCTTCTGGTCCAGACTGAGAATACTAGCTCAAACCAATGTGTTCTTCTATAAACTTTTGCTTTATCTACAGATAGTGCCATTTAGTATTCTGCTCTCATACTAAGGTTACGGTCATTCAGAAACATTACATGATTGGTAATGTTAAAGATCATTTTGAGTAGTTTTCACAAAATGACCAAAAATTATTTCCTCCATTGTTTCTGTTCTAAAATATAGTCTTAGCAGAGTAGTTTTGATCTAATACTTTCCTATGTCCTGTTACTGATGGGAGCAGTTAAAACTTCAACTGAAGTTTATTTAGAAGTGTAAAGTAAGACCTGGGAAGGATAGTGTTTGGTTTTCTGCTTTAGAGTTCAATTTGCATTCCATAGAATCTTTAGTCTGTAAATACAGGCTGCCTGGTACAAAAGCTATTGAAAAATTCTGCTATATATATAGTAGAAATTATGAACATTAATATTCATATATTAATGATTGTGTTTGTTGATTTCTTTAGAAGGCAGGTAAGGATGAATCCAAGTCTAGAGACATAAAAATTTGTATTTTGTGCATAGTAAAGACCGCTCACATTTGAAAAATGTAAGGCCAAACACAAAAATGAAAAAGCAGACAGAGAAACCAAGCCAGTTTTCTTTTATGACAATGACCTCCACATAGGAAGCACATATACAAGTGAAAAGGGAAATGTGATTAAATTGTCTACAAGAAGCCTTTTAAAGTTCTCATAAAAATTGGATGTGCAGGAAATACTTGAACAATACATTAAGTGTCAGTGCACACTGAATGTGCTCAGGGTTTTAAAATTTTCAGAAGGGAAACCTATCTTTTCTGTTCACATTAGGTAATGTTTTTCTGTTTTACTGTAGCTCACTGAACTACCATCTCCATCCTCTTTATTTCAACAAAAGGATCAGTGTAGAGCTTTGTAAACATGGCATTATTTATTAATAAAATATTATATATCTTTACTTATGAGCTCTGTTTCATTAATAAAGTCTACTTTGTCTCTCTCCTTTGTTCATATAATATTCAAAGATGAGCTAACCATGTAGTAAAAAGTAAAAAATATAAAACTAGTGTCACAATATATGAGGTGTACCTGAAAAAGAAAGAATAAGACTAAAACTACCCTAACCAAGTGGACCTGCTCAGTGATTTGAGAATATATTGGTAAAGATCTTCAGAAAACAAATCTTATGGTCAATTAGAAGGTCTGTGCTGTATTTACAGTTTATTAGAGAATGTGAATGACATAGAATATGTAGATTATTTAATTTTACATTAAGATGTGTAAAAAGTAGAACTCACACAAATATACACACAAGTACACAAAAGATATCAAATATAAAAATGTTATTATTCATTTGGTTTCTAATGCATTTTGTGTCTAGTACCCTCAGGAAGAGGGATTGCCAAGTAGGTCTCATGTCTTGGATAAAGTAATACAATGCATATATGTGCTTTAATGTGTGGGGTATATGTGTCTGATTCCTTTTGTTGAAATTAAATTTTGATTTTACTAGGAATGAGATGCATGGGACATTAATGAAGGAGAAATCAGTCATCTAATGGATACAAATATTAGGACCTGCTTTCACAACAGGAAGGAAATTGTAGAATGTGTCTCTCTGGATACCTTACGGAATAATTCATGATCTTTCTT
The DNA here is from genome assembly GCA_004363535.1 of Dasyprocta punctata. Lineage (NCBI taxonomy): Eukaryota > Metazoa > Chordata > Mammalia > Rodentia > Dasyproctidae > Dasyprocta > Dasyprocta punctata. The sequence continues at coordinate 6,420 of RJWM01038953.1, read as the reverse complement.
TCTTGAAAGAATACCAGAGCACTTTTGATTCATAGGATGCTGAAGCCTTGAGTAAAAATCTTGGCTCTGCCACTTGCTAGGTATTTAATATTAAAGTAAATTCACTTAGCATTTCTGTGTCTAAGCTTCTTCCTCCATATCACAGTCAGCTAAAAACATCCTTTCAGTTGCATTTAGTCCTAAATCATTTTTAAGCAATGCATATTTGGGATCCTTCATAATTCTTTGGTTCAAAGTGATGTCTACTATAACTGCAAAATCAAATGGCTATTCAAAGCTTACCTCAGCGACACAAAACCAAAAAATGGTGAAATGAGTTGAAAAGGAAAACTTTTGCAGAGAAATATTTTCTGGAGTAGAGTAGTCTAACTGAATACTCTATTAACTCCTCCTCATGAAAACACAAACTGCATCACTTACTTTGAAAAATTTAGGAAAAAGTTTACATTCTACTTTCAAATGTATACATATATATATGAACTTATGAGTTTCTTTTAAATTACATATTGCAAATTCACAGTATAGCAAAATGAAAACAGGAAAATTATGTACATGCCACATTTCTGCATTAATCATTAATTTGCAAAATTTAGTCAATAAACAGTCGTTAAAATAGTTAATTTGAGGTTACATTAACATAGAGATATACGTATCAGGTGTTATGTGTTAATATGTAAATAATTAAAATGGTTAGTTGTCCGGAGTTATTAGGAAAGATTATTTGACCTATATAAGAAGCATATTTAAACACAACAAGATTTTAGCAATATTGGACTTTATACACCATCACACAAAAAACGACAAACTATTCAAATTTACCATAAATTCAAGCAACATTTTGACGTGGTAAGTTCTATGTTGTATATTCTGAGATATGTGTGTGTTTTTTTTATTTTATCTGAGCATTGGTCAGAAAGAAAATGTCATTTTTATAAAGGCTTTTTATTAATAATCTGTGACCTGAAATGTCTTTTATCAATAGTGCTAAGCATATATTCAGTACTGCACATGCAGGGTTTATTAAAGAATCATTTAAAGAAAATTTTCTCAGTTTCTCAGGCAAATAAGGTAAGCAAATATCTTGTAAATCTCAACAGGGAATGACAAGATGCTAACAAGATGAATTGTCAGAGGTGTACATTATCACATTGTAGTTGGTGTTCTTTCATAATCCAAATAAAACAGCCAAATTTAGCACACTCTGAGAAAAACATTTCATGATTTGTTATTGTTACTGTAATAAATTGTATTTATTTGACTGCAGTATCTAAATTGGGGGTAAAAATACCCTCATTGGAACATAGATTAGATTTATAAATGGTACTTTATCAAGAAAAGAGATATTTTCGGTTGTTTCCTGTCAAGCAAAATACTCAGTTTTCATGTTTTAGATCTTCAGCAATTTAAATAACAGGCAAACAAGGCAGGGGAAAAACAATGTCATCAATCAAATCTCAGAATTCCATGAAGTGTCTTAGATTTTGTAAATACTAGGTAGAAAACTTGTATTAATTTGCTTCTACTCTAAATAGCTCAAAACATGACATTTGTTTTTACATGAACCATTTAGATTCTAATAATTTTATAAAAACATAAGGTAGGCAGGAATAACTGTGGCAAAATAAAGCATTGATTTCCAGTTAAGCTAAGAAAAAAATCCAAGATCCATTTACAGAAAATCGTACTAACAAAAGCATTAAAATTTCAGAATTCATATACATACAAATCCATTGATTAAAAAAACAGAGAAATAGGAAAAAAAAAAAAAAACAAACACTAGGTACCTGTACTCTTCCTGGCCACTGCCTACATTGCTACTAAGCTAAAGAGTATGATTCAACCTATGTGTAGCTCAAGAACTCAAATTGGCATTGACTCATTAGAATGACTTGGTAATTATGGCATTACAAGGATTTCACTAAGCTGCCTACTGTATAATGATCTTCATCAATCTATTCTATGTACAAAAAATGTAAAACCATGGTAAGGAATAGGAGGAAAAGCAGATAAAGCAAAAATCAGAATAACTGTATGGTGAGGAAATTTTATTTTTTGATGATACTATTTTCTTTGATATTTCTGTTCAACTTTTGTGTTTGTTTTTACATTCTACTAATTCATTCATTTTTCAATTTATTTTTTATGTGTGCAAAGTAATTTTAAATTGGTTTTATTTTAATTCAGTGGTCTCTGTGCTTCCCTATTTTTACAGTGATAAACTCACTTCCTATGTGATATAGAAACATGACAAATGCCACAAATAAAATAAATAAATAAACTCTGTTGAGGTGAAAAATTACTATTAACTCCAGTGAAATAATGAAAAGCACATTTTATTGTGCCTAATTGTTTCATAACAGATGTTCAAATGGAGGTGCTTTGTTTTGATTGCGATGTAGACCTTAAGAGAAAAACGAAAAAAAATTCAACTGAAAATAAATGTTAGAGCCCAGTGTGGTGGCGCACGCCTTCAATTCCAGCACTTGGGAGGCTGAGGTAGGAGGAGCATTGTGAGTTCCAGGCTGGCTTGGGCTACAACAGGAGCGCAAGGCCAGCCTGAGCTACATAATGCGACTCTGCCTCAAAACACTAGGGTTGGGAGTTTGGCTCAGTGGCTTAAGCGCCTGTCGGGCAGGCGCAAAGTTGTAAATTCAATCCCTGGGGCCACAAATGAATAAATATATGTTAGATTGTAATAAAATGCTGTTACTCTTCTCAAAGTCAGTTATAGAAATATTGATCATGAGGTGCTTTTTATCCTAAAATCAGTTTGGGGCTTTAAAATGATACCTGTATTTTACTAGATTATGCAGTTTGTGCATGGAAGTAAGAGCATATGCACTATCATTTTGAATATTTTTCAGAGACCTTGCTCATCGCAGCTTAACAACTGGGACCCAGACATTCCATCACAAACATTTCCACTCTGACATCACTATTTACAGTATTTTTTGAGCCTCATGTTTTTTGTTTGTTTGTTTTTTGCTTAATATCTTAAGTGTAAAAATTCAATCTTTTGTGGATTTTTTTTACCGATTAATTAAGAACTATTTTAAGAGTGTTTATTTTTAAAGGTATATTTAAATAATTTCAGGAAGTAGTTTAAGATGTATATACTATCATAATGGATGGCAACCTAAAATTCAAGAGAAATGCTGATGTATATTAATGATAAATTGAAGCAAAAGCAAAGTGAGATGTTGATTGTTCCTTGGATCTAGGATCTACACAAATAGAGATAGGAGACCTAATTATCTGGTTCTTTCATTAACTGGTTACTAAATATATGAGAAAGATAAATGAAGGATATAATACTCAAAGCAACAGTATCTTTGGGTTTAAAGATACTGTGCATGAATTTGCAAAATTTTTATTGATGAACTGCAGTTGTATGTCTGGGAGATAGAACAGTTGTAGAACCCTCAACTGATAAGTGCAAAGCCCTAAATTCAATCCTCAGCACCATGATATAAAAGAAAAAAATAAAAAAAGAAAAGAAACGTAAGAAAGGAGGAGGGGAAAAGAAGAAGGTAATGAAACACAGCCAAATTCCTTGATCTTTCCAAACTTTCATGGCACTAATCTGAAAAATGGGAATAATATTTATAACTCCTAAAACAAAATCTAAGACTGTTTTCTACAACTGTTTGACATATTTCACTAATGCATCAAGGACTGGGTAACTTAAACAATTTACAAGAATTCCATTTCATAAGATATCTGACTCATAGTTTGGAAAGATTAGCACAAACAGTTGTTCTTCATAACACGTATCTTTATTCTCGAGCAGTAAGAACAGGATGCAGTTATGTGTGATGGTCATTATGGTTGTTACTATACTTTCTTTTAGTTTTGCCATCTACCTTTTTTTTTTGTCAGAACCACATAATAACAACTGCTTTCCCCAACTGTTTAGGATTTTATCACGCATGTAGCTACATATTTCACATGCATTACCCTACTTGATAAAATTGTAGGAGCCCTATGGAGTTAGTTGTATTATTCAATTGTACAGACGAGGATTTCAACTTCAGTAAAGTTATTCAAGTTGCAGATACTTTAGAGTCATAGCTAACTTCATAGCCAGAAATATTTGACTCTAACCTACACACTATCAACAGCTATCTGAAACTGTGACAATTGGAATCAATCCCCTTTCCAATATGGTATGCATGTATTATTTGAAGTTATATATTTATTTCTCTATTCTCATTATTAACTCCCCAACTTGTGATTAAACTCTATGAAAACAGGAATGCGTTGCTAGTTTACTGCCTTGTGCCTAATGGGTGTTCTATGTATATAGTATATGTAGGAAATTCATGTTTATTGAATACATATATAAATTAGTAATTTTTTGAAGGGGCAAATCTGAGTATAGAATATTTTCCAGTACTCTAAAAATAAGGCATCTTCGGTGTGCTTCAACTTGGATTTTTATCAACCTCAGTAAATGTAAGATATTTAAAACCTCCAAATTAGATTAACCCTGACTTTACCTCTCAAAGATAATTGATGGGTAGGCTAGAGGTTCTCAAATGCCAAACGAAGAATAAAAAAGGAAAGTATCAACAAGGCTTTTGCAGTTACAGTGATCATATTTACAAAATTGAGATTTGAAAAAGGTATTGTCCTAAGTATGGTAAACCAAAATAATGCAATGATATTAAGAAATCCCAGAGAACTAGAATATCATACTGTTTCCAAGATACAATAATCCATCATTTTAGCTGTGGTGCTTGTGATGTGAGCTCCTCTGAAGTTTGTATATTGGCTCTTTTTCGATGGAAGTTCTTGAATGAATTCAAGTACAAGAAACAACTGTAGTAGATCTGCAGCAGCTACAAATCAAAAAGCAGTTTTATAGGTTGTTTAGAGTTTGTAATGTTCCTTTCAGTGATTTCCTAACATCGTGTGGGAAACACTTCCTGACGATATCTTTTGTTGTTGCTGTTGCTGTTATTTATTTAAGTAATTAAGTTCATTGGTATGTTTTAGATATACATAATGATCACATTCATCACAGGAAATTTGTGCCTGTACATGATGTCTTGATTCTCTTTTTCCCATCCTCTTTCCCTCCCTTCAACCCCTTTCTCTCCTTTGTTACCAAAATTTGTTACCATTTTTTCCTTCTTTTCTCATTCTTTTTTCTTGTCTTTTTCTTCCTTTTCCCCTCTCCCCTCCCTTGTTCCCATTTCATTTGAATATTTTCTTCCTATTTTACAATATCTATTATATGTTTTGGTCCTTGTTTGTTCTTTTGGTTTTTTGCCCCAGAGAAGCAGTGCAATATGTACATGTGTGTCTTATTTATTTCACTTAAGAGTATGGTCTCATGGCACATCCATTTATCTAAAAATGTCTCCGGGGTAACCTTTTTATGACTGAGTAGTACTTCTTTGTATGAAAAAAAAAAACATATCTTTTTTATCTACTCATCAGGTGGTGAACATTTGGGCGATCTCAAAAATTTAGCTATTACAAACTGTGCTGCTGGGAACATGAGTGTACATATATCATGGTGGTATGATGCTTTCATTCTTTTAGGAAGATATCAAGAAGGAGAATAGCTGGGTAAAATGAAACCTCTAGTATTTGTTGTTTAAGGAATCTCCACACTAATTTTCATAGTGATTGTACCAGTTTACTCTCCTGCCAACAGTGGAGAAGCATTCCCCCCATAGCCCTGCGTTATGGATTACAGACTGGTGGTCAACTTAGCACCAGTTGAATTAATTCAGCTGGTGTTGAGTTAAAGATGCTCCACCTGAAGAAAGTTGCCAGCATAAATAGGGATGTGGAGAAGAAGAGCCGGGCGTTGTGGGTTCTTCTAAGAGTTGCTGTTGGAGCCACTGGTTCTCCTGGAGGTGCTTGTCATGCTGGCTTCTCCAGTGTGGATTCGGCCATTATCGTCGGAGAAGCTCGGGACCTCATCGGTGAGAGTGGCTGTGGTTCATGTTGCGGGAGCTCTGCTCACACTGTGCATCGCTTCCTGGCTCCGGAGGGGAGGCTGTGTGCTAGAGAAGCTGGTCACGCTGGGCTTCCTGACCTGTGCTCAACTGTTCTCCATCGTCGGAGGAGCGTGGAACCTCGTCACCGTTGGGGATGGCTGTGGTGCTCTTCAGGGCAGCCCCACTTCTTCTTTTGAGCATGACTTCTCGGCTCCCATGTAAAACCCTCAACTTACTGCACGGCTCCTTCACCCTGCTGGCATACATTTTCTAGTTCCACCACTGACCTGTGGCCTTCCCAGCACAGAACCGTAAATAAACTGGCGTGAGCCCTTATTGGGGGCTCTTAGATTCCCAGTTGGTACTGTGGGAGGCATTGTCATGCATTTGGGTCTCTAGTGGGACTCTTGCATGATATTGCTGTGGGATCCAGGCCCTCGGCTATCCTGGGTCTTAGTGTTGTGGA
>RJWM01038952.1:0-16427 GCA_004363535.1 Dasyprocta punctata | reverse complement strand
TTTGATTTTCTCTATAGCTTCATCAAGCTGTTTCTTTAATGCATTTTCTATCATTTCAGAAAGTCCATTTGTGTGACTCCCACTGTCTTCCATTTCAGTATCTCTTGGATTTGTTCTTTGTGGGCTGGGGGACTGAGACTGCCTCTTGGTCTTTCGTTTTGTCATTTTCTTCTGGAATCTATGTACCTCTGTGTCTTGCGCGGCTGGCCTGCGTTTCCCTGAGGTTCGCGCTGATTCTTGCGGCGTGCAGGATCGCGGGACCGATTGGCTGGGTCCCGTGCACAGCAAGGAAGGACAGCCTCCCGGGGCGTGCAGGTGAAGTCTCCTCCTTTATTGGGTGGGGGCGAAGGCCTCCTGGTCCCAGGGAGCTGTGCTGGGCACCGCGCGGGACGCGGACCCGACCCTGGTTCTGTCCGCAAGCTCGGCCCAACAGCTATCTCTGGTACACTTAATATTTCATCTTTTATATTAATTTAACTTATTTTCTGCTGTATGCTTTTCAGATTTTATCTTTATTGCTAATTTGAAGATTATGACACACTTGGTATAGTTTTTCTAATAGCTTTTACATTTGGACCTTTTTGAGATTCCTGAATCTATGGGTTCTAGTTTACATCATTTGAATAATTTTAATTATTAGTTTTTCAAATACTTCTATCTCTTCTTCTCTATTTCCTGGCCTCTAATTACATATCGAGTAGGCCACCTGAACTTGTCCCCTGTTCACTGATGCTTTGTTAAATTTTAAAATTCTTCATTATCCCCCTCCTTTTTTTTTTTTTTTTTCGTAGCTGTACTGGGGATTGAACTCACAACCTTGCACTTGCCAGGCAAGTGCTTAAGCCACTAAGCCAAACTCCCAGCCTGTCCCCCTGTTTTTATTTTGTGTAGTTTTTGCCAGGTTACCTTCAAGTTCACTATTTTTTCATAATCTTTAAGCTGCTATTAATCTCATTCAGTATATATTCACTTTAGACACTGTAGTTCTCATTTCTAAAAGCTCCATTGTGATTTTTAAAAATTTTCTTCCATGTTTCTATGTAACATTTGAACATATGGATTATTATTATGGCAACTGTTCTAACTGATAGCTTCTGCTAGCCTGGGGCTTAGCTATCTGTAACATGACATCCCCCCAAATTGGTACTGGACCCAGGGAAATAACTTAGCTCTCCAAGAGTAAACTCTATGTTTTCCTTCTCATTTTAGAGATAAACCTGCCGCTCCCTTTTTTGTGCGTGCACTGAGCCCTCTCCAATCCAAAGACTCCACAATTCCCCAGGCCTCCAACCTGAACCCCCAGTAAATCTTTCTGTCTCCTGCTTTACACAAGCAGGTGCTCCTTCAAATCAGCTGTTAATATGTCATTTTGCCCACCTCCCAAACTCCTCCCCCCAGGCAAAGTTGATAAAGGTAACTACATTCCTTTGTCCTTGTTGAGAGCTTCTACACCCTTGGCCCCTAAAGCCCTCCCATGCTCTCTGCATTAAAGGCCTCCTCCTTATCTCTCTTGCTCTCATTTTCTCTTCGCCACTTCAGACTGAGAACCCCAAAATAGGCAATCACTAATGCCTTTGCTAATTCTAACATCTATTTCCATTGTAGGTCAGTTTTGATGAATTCTTTTCTGCCTTAGGGGAAATATTTTACTACTTTTTTCATTTCCCATAATTTTTTATTATATACGAGATCTATCTATATCTATATCTGTATCTATATCTATATCTACATCTATATCTATATCAGAAAACAGTTTGATTCTTTTCAATCTTACTTTTGAGTGCTTTCAATGAGACCAGAGCTATGCTCTAGAGTTAATTATTCTTCATTACTAAGATTAGCTCTTCTGTATATTCTACCCAGTGTGCTGTGAATCTGGAAATTTGCAGTCTAATGGGATGGAGAGGGACAGACATGTTCTCAGTCCTATGTGGGTGCTAGATGGCTACTTCTAACTCGCTCAGGTGACTCCCTCCCAGCTTCAGTGCACTTTTGTACACACATGTGCTTATCAATATCCAGCTAGTCACATGAAGGGAACATTGAATTATCTAGAGTTCTCTCTAGAAAACTCTCTCCTTTCAGGTATTCCATTCTATGAACTCCAGCTGCCTGGGTTTCTCTGGAATTTCAGCTCTGTCTTCTCAAATTAGTGAATCTGTCAGATTGTGTCTGGTATCTTTACCCTGTGCTATAGCCTAGAAACTCACCCAAAGCAGTTACTTGGAGCAGTTATAGGGCTCATCCCATTTCCCTTCTCTCAGAGATAACTTACTTTCATCATCTGGTATCCAGTATCTTGAAAACCATTATTTCCTATATTTCATTCATTTTACAATTGATGTAGGTGGCAGGGTAAATCACCCTGTTACTCCATTTTGGCCAGAAATGCAACTTCAAGCCTGCAAAATTTAAATCTCTTTCTATTATCAGTTCTGGGTATCTCGCAGGTAATACTAGTAATGTTTGTGGAGGGACTGAGGAAGGTAGTCAAACACAGTGTGGCCTTGTAAAGCCTCCTCAAGGCAATGGTATGTTTGAGAAACTCTGAAGTCTGCATATAGAAAAATCCTAAAATAAAATGCAAAGATCTAAACTCACACAATAAAAATAATCATTCAAAGAAATATGTTATGAATTTGTAGCATTTTGTTTGCTCCTAATAACACAAATTGAAGGCTAGTTTAAGGTAGAGATTATATTTTTCATGGCACCCTCCCCCCAGGAATAGTTATCAAATATGCTCAAAACTGAGAATTGAAGGAATAACCAGAATCTTCCTGAAAGGTCCTGCAGAGTTTGCTGGCCTGGTACTCTGTGGGCTTACATTACCTCAGAGACTCCAAATGACTATTTGCCTGGACATTTGAACATAGTTCCCATGAGCAATCAATATGTTTTATTCATGTGCATTTGGAAATTTTTTGAATAGCAGAGACTATGTTAAGATTTTAGAAAGCAAATCTTCACATGTGCTTATCACAAAACCTTTGAGTTTTCAAGTCACTATGGAATGAAAATATTTTTCCCCTGAACCACAAACTCTCAATCCAGCTGGGATCTTTATATTTGAACATTATGTTTCCCTGAGTTACTACTGCACTTAATGCTAAAATAATATATTTAGGATAATAAAGTAAAGAAGGGAATGAAAAAGTTCAAGGCATAGTAAAATAAAATCATCCTTGAGAAAAAGTATTATTACCACATTGAAGGAGTTAAACTTAAATAGATTCCTTAAATCTTGGTATGGAGGATGAATGCCTGGTCAAGGAACAAAGATCAGAGAATATTAACAAGTTTGTGTCAGAGAAAAGCTATTAGAATGTTCTGAGCATTCATTGCTCTAGGGGAACAATTCCTGTTCTAAAAGTGCTCACTCTATGATGAGGCATGGGGTCCCTGGGACGTGGTGGGAGTTAGCTACCCATGCCTGTGTGCCGGCTTCTATCTGGGGGAAGTTGAGGCCAAAGTCATACATTCGCCTTGAGTTTTCTTAGATTTCTGATAACTAGTATACTATGCCCCAAGATTCCTGTTGATAATCCAAAAAGAAACTTCAGGGAAACACATCCTGTTGCATATTAGTTCTTTACAAAGTGAATATTGACCAACAACAAAGAATCAAATTTTTAAGGGATTAAATCCAGGAATAATGACCTTCTGTGTCTTGAGCATTTGAATATTGTGAAGCTGCTGGTTTACTGCTTGTATTATAAGGAAGAAAGTGAGTCAGCAAGGTGGCAGGAGAAAGGAGGAGAAAGAATTGAGAATCCAGACAAATCAGTGAACCTAGTCCAAAAGAAAACCCCAAATCTACACTTTTCAGGGGACTGTCACAACAAACACAACAACATCAACAGCTGTTGGGGCGGCACACATCACCACAACATTTTTATCATCTGTGAGGTATCTTTTTGATGTTAGCATGCTGAACTGCTCTCCCCATAACTGGAAAAACATTGATTTCTGTTCCCATACATTTGATACCCTTGGAAACACCACATTTGAAAGTTGGCATAATGGTCATGGAAGTGACAGCTCTGGCTACTTAAATGGTCTTTCTCTTCTTTGGGAACCCTGTCCCACTTCTTACAGTCCTGGTAGGGTATCAATCATAATCCTTTAAACCCATCCCTGTCACAGGAAGCTGTGTTAAAAGGCCAATTAGGGGTCCTTCATGGCAAAAGTTGGCTGAAGACAGATACAAGACCCAAGAGGATCACCCAGAGTCTTCTTTGGAATGAAGATAGAGATGTCAGGAAGAGAGAGAAAATCCCGATTTCCATTGAAGCTTACTATACCAAGTTGCTGGCTGAATATAACAGAGGGAAAGAATGCCAATAGCAAAATGTGAACAGTGGCATCAAAACCCATCTTTGTAATTTCTTTTAATATCCAAATGAGGGCTGTTTCATGACAGATGGAAGGTTTTAGGGATTAATGGTTTTCTAATGACTTCATAATTACAGAGACTTATTTTTGATGCAAGAATGTTTTCTGTCATGTGGATTAAAGCTATCAATCAATTCCTTTCCAGTCCTGTCAAAATGACAAATGACCCACATCAGAAAAGTACCCGTTGGCAGAAACCATCAGCCCATGATTTCACCACCACTATAAAGGGCAGTAATGGCAGTGACTGCTGTTTCTTCTTTCCTACAAGAATTGCATTTCTTTGTGGGAAAGCATCCTCTTATATCCTCTTATACTAAGGATAATTCTAACATAAAGCAATTTTCTTAAACAATTGGCACAGTGGAATGGAAATTGGCTACCTTTCCTATGGTTGGGTTCTTTATAAATTGGATTCACTGGGAAGAAAATAGAAATCTCCAATTTCTAAGTGGCCAGAATGGAAATCATCTTATAAGTTTAGGACTGGCTGTATCTATTACTGAGCAAAACAGAATGAGAGATTGCCTACAGTTTGGATTCAGGTTTGAGTTTGTGTAGGGACATAAATGACCATGGGTTGAGAGTTTTGATAATTGAGGAAATGTGAACCTTGTTCAATAACATCAGAAAGAGTATGTCTTATGGGAGGAAAACTATGGATTCATACTCTCTTCTTGGTTGACTGAGCCCTCCTGTTGGAAATTTCAAGGTTCACTATAAGTCCATCATTCATAAATAATTGTTATGAATGAGAAAGGTGGGTCTTTTTCTTACACAATAAGCACACATTGGAAGCATTTTCTTAGTTTATAGCAACATGGGGCAAACCAGAGAATTTGGTAGATGTCATAAAGGAACAAATATAACAGTTAACCAGTTTTTTTTTTTCTGTAAAAGGCCAGATAGTAATTATTTAAGAGTTTTTAAGATGAACAGAATTTTGCAACAACTCAGTTTTGCCATTGTAACACAAAAGTGGTTTTCATCAGTAAATAAGTGGGTGGGGAAATGTCTTATTTGCTTTTCTCATTGCTGAGACAAAATACCCAATACCCACAAATTAAAGGAGGAAAAGTCTATTTTGGTTCACAGGTTGTATACGCTTCATTCCGTAGTCAGCTGGCTCCAAGGCAGGGCGGCATGGCAGAGGGACATCACCAATGAGAAATAATTCACAGCAGAGCAGGTAGGAGGCCATAGCAGCAGGAAGTCTGCCTTTTTTTCTGTCCCTTTATATTCTATACAAGATACAAGCCTATTGATTGGTGCCACCCACACCCAGAGTACAGCTTCCATTATCCACACTCAGAATTATGCTAATTCCAATCAATAGACTAATTTAGTACCACACACTCTTAATTCCAGCATCACATACCCTAGATCCAGCCAGCTCTGAAAAGCCCCACCTACAAGCACATAAGGCTTTGCAGGGAACATCCAGAATCAAATCATAAAAGGATGTGTTCCAATGAAACTGTATTTTCAAAAGCAGATGGATGTTGAATTTAACTTGTGCGTTCTGGTTTTCTGAGCTCTGGATTAGTCCTGTGCCTTTGGTGAAAAGACTGAAAGTCAAACGATCTCTGGGCTCCATAGCTAGTAACTGGAAGGCCTGAGTTTAGATCTCACCCCCTAAATCCTAATCAATTCCACTTTCTCTATCTCACACACCATTGGATTTGTTCAGGGGAGTTAAATAGGCCCTTCTTTGTCTAATACAAACAATCTGTCACTAGGAATGAATTCTTTACAATTTATGTTCTCTACTATTAACTGGATACATTATGCTTTATTCCCACATGGGTGTAGTATGTTGAATACAGGGCTATGTCAGGTCACAGTATAGGCTTCCAGGGAGTCCCAAGCCCCAAAGGCCAGCTCTCACCTTACATCATTTTAGTAACTGACAATTAAGTCTCCAAAACACATCTTGTATCTGCTGATCTAGGTCAACTTCAAAAACTAGCAGTGAATTCTAAAGATAACTCTGCAAATCTCCAGATAGAAGTAATTGTGCTTTGCAATGGAATTAGCAATATTTGTAGCATTTTTCTGGACCTTACTGCCCTCTTCTAATCTATGAAATCTCACCAGCAGCTCTGAAATCTTATCATCAGTTGTTTGCCTCATTTAAATAGTCACTTATCTCTGCATCTTTAATCTTTATTTAGCCTAGTTGTAGCATTATTCTAATCTCAGCTCATGAATTACACACCTTTGACTTCAAATAACTAGCTTACCCTTGCACTGAGTATTTTCTTACTAATCTTTTTTAAGCTGTAAATAATTGTAGAAAAATATATCAAAGCTTAAGGTTTTTCTTTTCCACATATTGGAATTTTGTCGTATGAAAAATATTTTATTAATTTTTCCATTTTAAGATAAAATCATATCTCAGGACTCATTTGGCCCATTTGATGTCTCTTGTAGCATAGGCTAGGTAGGATTGAAATTCCATTAAACTCAATTATATGGCTGATTTGTTTAGGAATTGTTTGGTCATAAAGAACCGAAATATAGCCAAGCTAATATAATCAGAAAACAAAATGAGATTTACTGGGAGAACACTGGACAGAGACCACAGAAGGCCAGCTGGGCATAGGGGCCCAAACCAGGAACTAGCATTTTGGGATCAAAATACTTTCTGCATCTTCCTGGGACTCTGTTTCTTTTTTGCTGTTATCTCTTCAGTTTCCATTGCCACTGGACATGGTCTGATCTAGAGTTCAAGGTCTCCACCTCTGAGCCCATTTCTCAAACCCTCCACCAGTGCTTTTTAAATTGAGCCAGTGAGATCCTTCAACTACTCCAGAATTTGTCCAAACCAGTGATGATATAGACCACCTTGAGAACTCTCACATTCCTTCTCCTAGATTTAAGTCAGGGTTCTGTGTCAGAGAAGCATTTGAAAAAGTGGTTCTGCTTTCTATTTTGTTGTCTCACGTAACTGGTACTGAGAAGAAATGATTGAGACAAATAACAAACGAGATCTATAAATTGTGTGGTAATGTTTTGGATAATTGCACTTTATTTGGCAGTAAGTGAGCTAGTTGTTTTGTTAACCTTTGAAATGCATTTCCTTTTAGTTCTCAGGACAAATATATCAATTGGCTTTCTGGCTCTCTAAATGTGGAGTAAATTTACCAAAGCAGGAGTTGGCAAACTCTGAACCTGGGGCTAAAAGCAGTAGCTGGCTGCTATGTCTACAAAGTGTTGTTGGATCACAGCCATGTTCATTCATTTACATACTGTCTATGGTCACTTTCACATGACAACAGCCAAATTGAATACAGTAGTTATAATAAATACCATAAAGCTCACAAACCCTAAAATATTTACTGTCTGGCCCTTTATAGAAAGTTTATTGATTCCTGGACTAAAGAGATGAGACAAGAGCAGTTTATACCTCAGTACATAACATAGTGATGTTTTGAATGGCCTCAAAATCAAAGAAGAGTAATGGAAGGGTCTGTGAGGAGGAAGTCATTTAGAGACCCAGTGGCTCAACCTTTTGAAGAAAACTGGTCTTAGACTTCTTTCAGGGACTGTCAGCAAGTGAAGGACCACCCAGACATTTGGCTAGATCAGATGTTCTCAAGTCTGAGCTGCAGTTCAAAGAGTTTGACAAGGAGTAAATAAGCTACCAGGGAGCATCAATTATGGTCAGGATGTGGGCATAGGTTATTTTTGGCATTGCAAGCTGTGGACTGAAAAGTTTCCTTAAGCTTTTCTGGAACTGTTGAGTGGTTCCAAGTTAAACACTGACCAAAAGTAAAAAGAAAATATGCTTGGGACAAGAAATGAGAATACAGATTTATGTGGCAAAATACAGGGTTCAGAAAAGGATTTTGATATTTTTATTTTCTTTCAAGTACTAACAAACAAATTCCTCTTGGGCTTAGCAGGGAGAGGTGGTCTTGGTTTCTGTGATGAAATAGCCTCTGCTGCTTATGCTATCAAAGGAACTGGGGTGCCCAAAGGGAAGTGTTGCCTTAGTCACCTCTTCTTTCTGTCAACCAATTAACTTTCACAGTCTCTTCTTTCTCCTGATGGGAAGTCCCCTTACCTAATTAATGTCTATGTATTTATCTTAATTTGATGGATATCCTATCCTTTTTGGCATTGTTTAAAAAAAATGACTCTAATATGCAATTTGCCTTTCAAACTGTATTTTTTAATCTTAATATTTAAGGTAAAATATTCACTTTTGTGTTAATAGTAATGGCCACAATAATAGTATTAATTGCTTCCTGGCAGCATCATCTACTAAACTCCTTTTAGGAGTAAAATATTTGTAATACTATATCTCATTTTGTCCTTGTATCAGTCTTAGGAGATAAATAAAACTAGAAATCTGATTTTACTAATGAGAAAGTGGGGCTTTAAGAGATTAAATAATTTAAGAAAAATAATTTGTTCATTCATTTGACAAATATATATTGCCTTTCTACATGTGCCTGGTATAGTGTTGGGTGCATGGTAAACAAATCGTCATGCTGTGTGGAACCTGTACTCAAATGGAGCACACAGATAATAATCAAACAACAAAATAAACACATAATTCCAAAATGGGATAAGTGCTTAGTAGGAAAGGGACAAGGTACTATGAAGAGTAGTAAAACACTACAGTGAACAATGGCTACCTGGACTCTGAGATAGTGCAAACTCCAGTTGGTCTCTGAGTTCAGTGTTCTTACACTTTATCTTTATATCCTTCCTCCCTCACTGGTACAGCATAGCCCCAAGTTGGTACTTTGAAATCTCCCACCCCTACTCCATGCATCTTAGGTAATCTTTTGAATTAACTACTTTCACTACAGCCAATGAGCAAAGTCACTGATTTCTTCAGATGTAGAGATCCTGCAATTTTCCCAGAAGTGTTTTCTACTATTGTTTCTCATTTTCAATATGTGAGGGAGTCCTTTCTTACTTCCTTCCTTTTTTCCTTCCTTTCTTTTTTCCTTCCTTCCTTCCTTCCTTCCTTCCTTCCTTCCTTCCTTCCTCTCTTCTTCCCTCTCTCCCTGCTTACAACATTTTATTTCCTCCAGGAAATATAGCAATTCAATTCAGTAGACATTAATATGTCCATCTTAGAAGAGTGCTCTCCTTAAATATTAACAGAAAAAGTGAATGTATTGGGCTTAAAAGAAACCACATTTAAATCAGAGCAGATTGCTGTCCTTCTGGAGCTCACCACTGGCTGAGCAGAGACAAATAGTTTCCTATAGTGAGAGGTAGACAGAAGCACGTACTGACAGGAGGGTTCCATAAGGTGGCTTTCCAAAAGTGTTTCCCTTTAAAATTCTAAGAGAGTGGTCTTGTTTCACAGTTTCATGAAGGGCTCAGCTCAACAGTATTATGAAACTGATTTAAATGTGCTCATTAACTGAGTCTAATGACCTTTTGACTAAATTTGTCAAAGCTCAGATAAGACTCTGCAGGTCATCATCTAGATTGGATTAATTAGCACCATGTCCAGTGGCAGAAATTTATTGGAAGGTTAGCTCCTAGCAGCAAGCAGAAAGATGATGGAGGGAGAAAGGAATGAGTGTGTGGCATGAGACAAAATTGGACATGTGACATCAACTTGCTTGCACAGAAAGTGCCCCCAAAGTCAATGATTTCCATTTGTATCATTGGTACTTGTTATGGATTAAAGACTGGTGGTTAACTGAGCACCAGCTGAACTAATTCAGCTGGTGTTGAGTAAAGATGGCCCACCTGAAGAAAGTTGCCAGCATAAATAGAGACGTGGAGAAGAGCCAGGCGTTGTGGGTTCTTTCAAGAGTTGCTGTTCGAGCCGCTAGTTCTCCCGGAGATGCGTGTCATGCTGGCTTCCTCAATATGGATTCAGCCATTATCATCAGAGGAGCTCAGGACCTCATCAATGAGAGTGACTGTGGTTCACGTTGCTGCGGGAGCTCTGCTCCTCACATTGTGCATCGCTTCCTGGCTCCGGAGGGGGCGCTGTGTGCTGGAGAAGCTTGTCACGCTGGGCTTCCTGACCTGTGCTCAACTGTTCTCATCGTTGGAGGAGCGCGGGACCTCGTTGCCACTGAGGATGGCTGTGGTCCTCTTCAGGGCAGCCTTACTTTTCCTTTGAGTGTGACTTCTCAGCTCCTGTGTAGAACCCTTAGCCCACTGCACAAATCCTTCACCCCACTGGCATAGACTTTCTAGTTCCACCACTGACCTTTGGCCGTCCTGGCACAGAACTATAAAATAATCTGGTGTGAATCCTTATTGTAGGCTCTTAGATTCCCAGTTGGAACTGTGGGAGGCATTTGGGGTCTCTAGTGGGACTCTTGCAGGACATTGCTGTGGGATCCAGGTCCTCGGCTAAATATCCTAGGTCTTAGTGTTGTGGACAGATTTTCCTGTACTTTCTTGTGTTCAATTGTGGGTGACTATTATAAAACAGTATTACAAACTCTGTGTCTTGTATGCAGTTGTTCTCTCTGTAACCCCTGACTACAACAGTACTCCAACAAAGAAACAGATGGATGTCCACAGAGGATTATGTGGATGGATTATTTATAGTATGATCCACAGGGAGCTCATCCCATCATTAAAATATGAACTCCTTTTCCTCCAGTTCCACAAGTCTGCCTTCCATTCTTTTGACTTGTCTTTCTCTCTTACAACCTTGTATCCCTTTCTTGGGGCTTCTGGAACAAATTACTAAAATGAGGTGGTGTTAAAAAATAGAAATCAAGTACAGTCCAGAGGCTCTGGACTCCTCCCAGCCAGATGTAAAGTCCAGGGTGCCACATTCTGGGGGTGCATCCCAGCTAGCCACCTGGATCTCAGAGGTTCTAAACTCCAAACAGCCAGGTGCAAGGCCCCAGTGCGTACTTCAGGGGTATGCACAGCTAGCTGCACAGATATTGGAGGGTCAAAGCTCTGCCCAGCACAGCATTTCAGTGCAATCCATTGGGAGATCCCAGAGGAAAGTGACAAACCAAAAGAGTGAGATGCAGTCTCGGTGCTCCAGTCCACTGAGACAAAACTCAGGAGACTTTGAAATGGAAGACACTGGAAATCACACAACTGAACTTTCTGAAATGATAGCAACTGAAGTAAAGAAACAGTTGCAAGAAACTATAGGGGGAATCAGATCAGAAATAATCTCCCAGGTAAAAAAAGAAATGGAAAATATTATGAAAGAAACATTGGGTGTATCTAAAGAAGATCTAATAAAAAATATAGGAAAATTATGGAAACCTTGAATGAACAATATAAGACAGAACTAGAATACATGAAACAGATTCAAAGGGATATTCAAATTAAAAATTCCAATGAAAGTTGGCAAAACTCCTTGAATGAAGCTGAAGATAGACTCTTAGACCTTGAAGACAGGGAAGCTTATGATCATGAAAGAAAAGATCTCTTAAAAATAACAATGAATCAGGAAACAATTTAACAGCTGCAAGATGATACAAAGAGAAACAATATATGACTGATAGGTGTAAATGAAAAAACAGGGTTCAACACAAATAGCATAAGACTATTTAAGAGAAATAGTAGCAGAAAATTTTCTAAACATGGGAAAAGAATCTGATATACAGATAAGTGAGGCATTTAAAACCCCAATTAGCCATAACCAGCTATCAGATATCAGAAATTCAGCACAAGAAATTCAGCACAAGAAAGCTGTCAGAGACAAGAAACAGATCACCTATAAAGGAAAGCCTGTCAGAATCACAGCAGACTTCTCAACACAAACCTTCAAGTCAAGAAGAGTTTGAAGTGAAGTATTTCAAGTCCTGAAAGAAAACAACTTCCAACTCAGATTGATGTACCCTGCAAAACTATCTCTAAAAATTGATGGAGAAATAAGATACTTCCATAATAAAGAACAACCAAAGAAATTCATGATCACCAAATCAACACTGCAAAGAGTACTAAAAGATACTTTAGAAAGAGATAAAGATAACTACAATTCCAAGAATAACATCAGAGGCAAAGGACATACAAATCCTGCCAGAAGCCATGAAGTGAACACTGTTATGTCTTAGTGTGTAATGAATCTGAGGGTGTACATTGCCCAGAGACCTACTCTTCACAGCAAGAGGTTATGGGACATCTTGTTATTTGAATGCCAAATCACCATTATTAGCCCCATTCTCCCATCCATGGTCCTAAGCACACACATCTACAAAGATACTCTGTAATTCTTTCCTGACCAATGAAAGGCCTTCTTGAATATCAACTCATAGAGTTACAGTCTTAGAAAGTGTAATGACATTAGCTAGATGTCCACTAATACCCTCACATGCTCTTAGTGGGGCTTTTGGAACTTGGGGATGCTAGAGCTGATTTGCTGTTTGGAGGTAGTCAGGGAAGACCGGTTGCTGGGAACTTAAACTGAAAAGTTGTATCTTCCTAGCAAGATCATCTCTTCTTTCTCTGCTTCCTGGTCACAATGAAATGAGCAGCTTTTGTCCACTATGCTCCTCTGTATATCATTTCTACATTTAAGCCTGCCAAATAGATCTGAAAGTTCTGAAACTGTGAGACAAAATAAACATCTTCTCCTTTAGTTGGGTATGGTATCTTAGAAATGAGAAAGTGACTAACACCAGAGAAATGGAGTCGTCACTGCAATTTTATATGAACATGGGGTTTAGAAGTGTTTGGAACTGGTTCATGGGAGGAGTTTGGAAAGATTTGGAGATGCCAGCTAGAAAAGCCCTAGAATGCTATAAGCCAAGTTTGATGTAAAATACTGGTCAGAGTTCAGAAGATCACAATACTGATAGAAATGCACATGGTAAAGACCAGGCTCTAGAAATTTCATTTGGGAAGTAGGACTCCATTGGCAGTTGGACAGTAGACAATGTATGGCAGAAAATTTGTCTGCATTTTATTTATGTCCTGTGACTTTCATGGAAACAGAGATTAAAGGTACCAAACTAATCAATCTGGTGGAGGAAATATCAAAGAAGCTCTATCTTGATACTGTGACCTGGGTACTCTTAGCCATATCTCAAAAAGTCAAGTTGAATAATTTGAAAGATTTTGCTGGTGATCAGAAATGAAGTGTCTGTGAAATTGGGGCCTGTAAAAGTTTAACCCAGCTTAGTTGCTGAAAAAGTTAGCATTAAAAAGAAGACATATACCTTGAGCTAGGAAAATAGGAAAAATATCATCCTAGGAAATAGCAAAACTCCACCTTTCACCTGGCAAAAGCAAAATACTGTTTTGGGAAGAGAGCTCCAAGGAACTCTGATTTTTCTGGGCCAAAGAAGGAAATGTTCCCCAGCATCCAGCCATCCAGGCACTCATAGGCCTCTGTAGTTATGACTCATGGGTGCCCAGCTATTGCTGAGTGGGTGGCAGACTGTGGCATTATTCACATGATGTTGATTTTACCATAATGCAGAATGTGGAAGTTGTGGGGTCATGGAAGTTTCCCTCTGGATTTTAAAAGATCTGGAAACCCAAGAAGTGAGAAAGCAGTATATGAAGCTGTAAGAGTGAAGTGAAAAGTGCAGTGGGGACCCAAGAAAATTCAAGAATCCAGGATCATGGAATGTCTGAAGATAGCCACAGGGAGTAAATAAAACCATGCCAAGAGAGAGGTCTTGAGGACTACAATAGAAAATGGCTTAGTGTTGGGCTGTCCAAGTCATTTGGAGTTCACATATTTGCCCCAGGTCCTGGACATGGAGCTTAGTGTTTACCATTTAGTATTAACATTTGTCCTGCTGGGTTTTAGTCTTGCATTGCTTGCATTCCTTTATATCTCTCTATTTCTTCCTTTTGGAATGGGAATGTTTACCGTATGCCATTGTATGTCGGTAATACTTAACTTTCTTTTTGATTTTTATCACAGGACCTCACAGCTAAGAATTTTCTTTGAGTCTCAGAGACAATTTGGACTTGGACTTTTCAGCACTGTTGAAACTGTTAAGACTTTGGTGGCTCTTAATGATGGGCTAAATTAATTATACATAAAGAGATGCACATGAGTCTTTTAGGGGACAAGGAAGAATGCTATGATTTATGTGTAGTTGTCCACCAAGAGCCTCATGTACTGTTGTGAGGGGAATGAGGATTGAAACTTGGGGGCACTATTGCTGTCATGGAGTGAACCCTGGTCGCGGGGGGGCAGCTCCCTGGGGGTCAGATCTGGTAGGGTATATCTTACTTCTCAGCTCTTCTCTTCTGTTTCCTTCCTGCCATGATGTGAGCAGCTTTTCTGCACTATGCAGCTCTGCCATGCCATTTGTGTGTTTAAACATGCCAAAAATGCACTGGATCCTCTGACACCATGACCCAAAATAAGTTCTGTTTTTTGGGTGTTGTATCTCAGCAACACAGAAAGTGACTAAAATAGAAGAATTACTAGGTTATCTGAATCCCAGTTTGGTTTTTCCTGGGGACTTTTATGATAAGCTAAGTGCTTTTAGCTGCAACAAAAGACTATCTTGACTACAGTGATTTCAGAAGAAGATATTCATTTCCCATTTACTCAGAACTTCAGAAAGAGGTCCTTCTCAGAAAGAGAAGGATTATCTCAGTGGCTTAGTGATGCTTCCAAGGAATCAAGTGTCTATCATCCTCAGATGTTATGATGGTTTCTCTTAGGGTAGATGCAGTCATGTCCACAAAAGAAGTTTGAGTTCATAATCTCTTTACCATATCCTTTTATTTACACTAAATCCAAACCAAAATAAAGCAAACCATTCCCTCTTCTTTTGCTCAAGTCCCCCAGAATTGGTCAACTTTGGATCACATGTTCAGATTGTAGGTGCAAGGCAGACTGGGAAAGCAAGTGCCTGGCCTTCTCAGGCTGGACAGTAGGAGGAAGCTTCACAGCAAGGAAGTGAGTGAGCTGGTGAAGAGGTACCCACAGAATGTGACTATGGTTATCAACCAGCACCATATTAAACAGTCATGAAGGTTAAAAAACACCAATCCTAAATTTCTGGAAAGGTTTAATGTGAGGAGCCATACTCTTGCCGTGAGGCCTGCATGTAGGAGCTGAGGCCTGAGCTAGATTACCCCGCCCGTCGAGTGAAGCAAGATGGCGCCGGTTTCCGGCTTCTGGGTATTCCGCTTTGCAGTAAACAACCCCGCTTCAGATAATGTCTGCCTGGCTACCAATGACGCCAGCCAATGAGAAAGCACCCCCGTCCGTTTTGTGATTGGACATCAGGACAGTATATATGATAGTTCCCACCCAGGGAGGGGAGGAGAAGCACGGAAGGAGCCGTTTCGGACGGACGCATGTGAGGCTTCTCGGGGCGTATCTCACCGGGGACAATTAAAAGCCTGCCTACCACTGCTACTGTGTTGTGTGTCTTCCTGCCGGCCGGGACAGGCGCGCGACAATTGGTGGCCCGTACGGGGACCTGATCAACCCTCGTATCGTGGCGTGGTGGGCGGCATCGAGCCTCGGCTTTAGGTACGTGTTTCCAGGTGAGGAACGGGGATCGCCTGGGACCCTGGGTGGACGCACCTTCAGGGAGAACTCTTTCGCCTAAATAACATCAAGAGAGGGCGGGTAATCTCAATAAAACTTTTAGTATGGGAAATGCGGAGAGCACTCCTTTAGCGCAGTCACTGCATGCACTGCTGAAGTCTAAGGACATCAAGGTGAATAAAAAGACCCTTGAGGATTTCCTCAAAAACATTGATGAAATTGCTCCATGATTCTGGCATACAGGGCACCTTAATATGACATCATGGGAGAAGTTGGGTCGAGATATCTCCTATGCGGAGGATGCAGGGACCACCGATCCTTCTGTTCGTCCCCTTTGGGAGATGGTCCGATCGTGCCTAAAAAGTGAAAGCCGTTTAGGGGGCGCGGCAGGCCTACAGCGGGTTCGCAAGGCGTTCGAACAGGCTAGGTCTGAGGGCTCCCGGGAGGGATCGATAAAGGGACAGGATCTAAAGCCAGACGGTATAGGATCGGACTCTTCACAGTCCTCTGACTCGGAGAGTGAAGAGGTACCTCAGGCCTCGGCCGCGAGGCACGGCACCTCGAAGGGTCTGGGAGAGAAAGATAGACATCAAGGGTA
>RJWM01038951.1:0-16417 GCA_004363535.1 Dasyprocta punctata | reverse complement strand
GCGAGCGAGGCTTTGGTGGCTGCTGGAGGGAACCCAAACCAAAGCTGGCCTCGCTTCCCTGGGGCTTCTGTTATGTCAGGTGACACCGGGCTGGGTCCTCTCAACCTGCAGGGCTCAGCCACGCCTGCTGGGCTTCTCTGATGGACTCGCTGCCTTCCCCTTTAGAATCCCAAGCCAGAGTGCACCTTGGTGTTGAGATAGATGTGGATTCTCAGGCATCCGCATCTGCAGGGAGGGGCCACTTCTGCTCGTCTCCCTGTGCGTGCAAACCTTGCTGGGACCCCGCAGCACCCAACATGAGGTCGCCATGGCTGGGCTCATGTCACTTTCCAAGCCCAGCCCTGAGGCCTGCGTGTGTTCCTGTGTGCACGTGTGTGTGTATAGGGGGCGTCGCGTGAGGCCCTGGACCAGCAGGGATTCCCCGAGGGCTGTGGACCCCGACCTGGCTCTCGGGGCTCCCCTCTGAATCATTCCCTCCTGTGCATCGCTCATGCTGTTTGCAGCACCTTCCCACCTCCTGATAACGTCTGATCTTGGCGCTCCATCATGAGTTCTCGGAGAATTCCGAGGGCCTCTTCAGGGAGCCCCGCCGCTGAGCAGTCAGCAGCCTGCTGCCGCGCTGGCGGTCGTGCCCCTGCACCGCCGCTCAGCCTTCGGCTTCCTCTCCCTCGAGCTCTGATTTCTTGCTGCTCCTGCCTCCCCACAGCCCCAGCACGGAGCCCCACTCAGGGCGATCGGCCCCACCTTCCGCATCTCACGCCCATTCTGTGTTCTTCATCAGCCCCTTTGTGCGTGACCAGGACTCGATGGCTTCCTGCCTGAGAGGGACCCAGCCCTGAGCAGGTTCCCCCTGGGGCTCTGCTCTTCATAGGCGACCTGGATGGGTCAGTCTTTGCCTGTCCTTCTCTGTCATCCCAGTGCAGCCTGGCCAACTGACCATCAGCTGTCTGTCGCAGCTCTCCGCTGAGGACCTGTTGGGCAGACCTGGCTCCCGTGTGCTTCCTCGCATTCCTCCCTCACCCGATCCTCCCTTCTCCGTGCCTGCCACCTGCCCCGTGCCATTTTCTCACGCTGGCCCTGCTCTGGCTGGATCTGGACTGCTGTGTCCACTTCTCCTTCATTGTCACTAACCTGCGGCCTCTGAGGGACTTGAGCTGGACCAACCTGGTGTTCGGTTCTGCGGGAATAGAGTGGTCAGCAGGGGTCATTTGTGTACCTGCAGGGTCACTCCCTTGGTTGATGAATGGTTTCATTTTATGCACATTCATCTGCTTTAAGCTTTCCAGAAAGACACTGTTATTGTGCTCATTCATTTAGCCAATATGTAGCGAGCACCTGCCACCAGCCAGGTGCGCTAGGGTGTGGGGTGCATCCGTGAGCCAGAGGAGAGTCCTTACTGTCACCCAGTTTCCCTGCCACGAAAGGTGTCCCCTATCTTCTGACCTCCACTTAGGAAAAACCTGGCTGGAGCAGACCAGAAGCGGGGTGCCCTGCGGGTTGGGGGTGCCTGCTACCTTCTTGCCTTGCTCTTTTGCAGTCTGCACCTCACCGTCCCCACCTTCCCACACTTTTCCTCTTGAGGCCTCCTATGATTTTAAACAGTATCCGCTTTCACTCAGAAGCACGTGCTTCTTCTGCCTTTTTGTCTTTCAGCGGTGAAAGCGGGGCCGGGAAAACCGAAAGCACCAAACTGATCCTCAAGTTCCTGTCGGTCATCAGCCAGCAGGCCTTGGAGCTGTCCGCCAAGGCGAAGATGACCTGCGTGGAGCAGGCTATTCTGGAAAGCAGGTTTGTCTTTTATTCACTTTCTCGCTCCAACCTTCCGGTAGGGATTCACCCCCACCCACAGTGCGCAGGCGTTAGAAGTGGTTGTTAGCCTGCTTTCTCTTTTTCTTGGCATCCCCTTCACAATTCCTTAAAAGACTATCTCAGCAATGCCTGATGCCTCCCGTAACTCAGCAACTACTCCTTCCACTCGAAGATGCCCAGGCTTTCGTCCTGGGCCAGTGTGAGACAGCGCCTGGATGGTGGGAGGGACAGTCTTGGCCTCTTTCCTCACTGAGGTTCGACCCCAGCTTCCTCTGTTTCTGAAGGACCCGGGGCGCTAGCGTGGGAGTTTGTGGGGGACAGTGAAGCTCAGCAGGGTTTCGATGCCGTTAGCAGCAGAAATGCTGGGCGCTGCGTGAGGCGCGGGCTCTGTCCAGTGTCCAGCCGGGCAGGCTTGGGGTGAGCTCAGTGGCTTTTCTGCAGCCTCCACTGTGACAGCAGAGAAGGCCATGTAGCCAGGTGTCATCTGAATTGTCACTTAAGATAGGAGTGGCCTGGTATCGGGCTGGTGCCTTGTGAGAGTTTAGAACCTGAGAGGCCGAGAGAGGGGAGGGAAGGGAAGGATGACGGTGTGTTACAGACTGTGGTCATGGGGCACTGCGGCGGCCCTGATAAAAACAGCAGATGAAACCTTGAAGAAGGTACGGATTCTGCTAATTTAGGGTTGGTAAACTGCGATCTGATACCCATAGCCTGCAGCCTGGTTTGGGTTTTGATTTTTTTTAAAGCACTTATTTTTTTATCATAGTAAAATGTAGATAATGTGTTAAGCATTGGCTGTTTTTTTCAGGGTACAGCTCAGTAACAGCAAGTCCGCCCACCCGGCAGTGGGACCACCCGCCCCCCCAAGCCTTCTTTGTAGATTACTTGGGATCCAGCCCTGCCAATCTGTGCTGTTTCTGGCTGCTCTTGAGCTGCAGTGGCAGAGCTGAGATACTGTGACCGGGACCACAGAGCCCCCACAAAGCCCGGCACATTCACCGCCTGGTCCTTTGCAGAGGAAGAGGCGTGCCGATCCCCGGGCCGGTCCGAATCCATCTCACACTGGGGCAAACCCCCGAAGGGGTTCAGAGAGTCATTGCAGCAAGTGGGCAAATTCCCAGGACGGAACCTCCCCAGCTTTTAGGATCTGAGCAGGTTTTTTTCTGTGCACTCCTGGGGTGCGTCTGCTGCAGCTGACTCAGGCAGAGACAGGCCCTCGAGGTCTCCCCAGCTCTGTGGCATTGTTTGCTAACCCCATGAGCTATGGCTTCATCCTCTTGTGCACAGTGGACTCACAGGATGAGCGCGTTGGAAAGATCTGGCTGTGGGAATGTGGACGTCATCACCCTGGGTCCTTTGCAGACTTCTCTTACCTCGGTCCGTTTGGCCGTCTGTGGGAGGTGCTGCTGTTCTTAGCTCGGCCCTGACTCATCCTCTCTGCTGTCCTCACTCCTTCTGCAGCCCCATCATGGAGGCCTTCGGCAACGCGAAGACGGTGTACAACAACAACTCCAGCCGCTTCGGGAAGTTCGTCCAGCTACACATCTGTCAGAAGGGAAATATCCAGGGAGGGAGGATTGTAGATTGTATCCTGCTTCGTTGTTTCCGTGCATAATGTCTGCATTTCTTACCCTGGTTATTGCTTTAATGTTACTGTACTTAATGTATTAATTATTCTATGAGATGAAGAACCGTCTTGAATGACTCGCCAGTCCAAAAAAAGATCCTGTTCATCATTTTGTTAGTCCATTTTCTGTTGCTATAACAGAATACCTAATTCTGGGTACTTTATAAAGAAAAGAGGTTTTTCACAAAAAGGAACAAATGACTGAGTGTGGTGGTGCATGCCTGTGATCCCAGCACTCAAGAGGCTGAGGCAGGAGGGTGGCTTTGAGTTCAAGATCAAAATGGGCTACATAGTGAGTTCAAGGCCAGTCTGGACTGTGTAGCAAGATCCTCTCTCCAAAAAGCAACACTAACAGCAGTAATAAAGAGTTGATTTTGGCTCACAGTTTCGGGGAGGCTGAAATGTGCAGTATGGGCCTCCGGGCTGTGTGATGTCAGGGGAGAGGCCACCTGTCGAGACAGCAAGAGAAAGAGAGCACCCGGTGGACCTCAGTTTATGGCAACCCATTCTCGAGAGAACTGACGCACCCCAAGGCCAGCATGAATCGCTTGGGAAGACAGAGCCCGAGACTGACTGGACCATTTCCCATGGGTCCCCTCTCTCTGAGACCCCGGTCCCCTTAGCACCCCCTTTACTAGGAACGAGCTGTCCGCATAGGACCCTTGGGGACACCCAGACTGCATCCGACCACAGCAGTCACCAAGCATCGGGAGTTGGTGTGAAACCCGCCAGGTGGTGCGGCACCCGATAGGACGGTGTCGTGTTTGGAGTTGGATTTAGGTGACACAATCTATGTTCCCTGTGCTTGTCTTTTTGACGCTGGAAATGTCAACCTCAGCACAACAGAGAGTCCAAACTGTCTGGGTGAGAAAAGGAAATCAGAGGCTCTTTCTGTTAGTCTTATCTTTGTTTTGTTCCTTGACTTGCCATTGCTTTTCACATGAAGATTTATTAGAAAAAGTAAGTATACGTGATTTAATTCACTTTATTCTGCAGTAGCAGTTACCAGTGATTATCACTTTGTAGGAATTAAGCAGAGAAAACAGCTCTGAGTGCAAATCTGATTTCTCTCCACAGAACCGAGTAGTAAGACAAAATCCAGGGGAAAGGAATTATCACATATTCTATGCACTGCTGGCTGGGCTGGGTCCCGGAGAGAGAGGTGAGTGAGCAGGTGATGCCAGGGAAGTTTGAGCTAGCGACTCGTTCCGAGTTTAACACACAGCTGGAACTGACCAAGCATCTGTCTTCCTGCTGTTCCCTTCCCACCAATTGCAATGAATGCACATTTTGCCGAGTGTGGTGTCACATACCTGTAATGCCAGCACTTAGGATGCTGAGGCAGGAGGATCACTGTGAGTTTGAGGCCAGCCTGGGCTACAGAGTGCGACCCTGTCTCAAAAAACTAGGACTGGAAGTTTCGTTCGGTGGCTTAAGCACCTGCCTGGCAGGTGTGAGGTTGTGAGTTCGATCCCCGGTGCCACAAAACAAACAAACAAGCAAACAAACTTCATAGTGATCTTCTCCTACCTCAGCCTCCCGAGTGCTGGGAATAAAGGTGTGCGTCACCACGCCCGGTTATCATGAGTTTGAGGCCAGCCTTGACTACATAGTGAGTTCAAGGCCAGCCTGAACTACACAGTGAGATCCTGTTTCAAAACAAAAAAAAAGAAAAGAAAAGAAAACCCATAAAATCATGGAATGAACTCTTTTGAATCCCCTTACCCAGCCAGCAAAATGTTGATGTTATGTTCTTCTTTCTCTTTCTGTAGAAGAATTTTATTTATCTTTGCCAGAAAACTACCATTACTTGAATCAATCTGGATGTATAGAAGATAAGACAATCAACGACCAGGAGTCCTTCAGAGAAGTTATTGTAAGTTACTTTTTTGATTTCTTCTCTTAGGGATCACAGATCGCATTTTCAGTTTCAAAAAAAAAAAAAAGCCTTTTATAAATACAGGCAGAAATGATTACGTTTGGATGAAGCGGCGATGGTTTTTCTGTGGTTGGCTCCACGAGGACCGGCGTGCGGGGGAGGGGAGCACAAGGGCCCTGCAGTCTCTGGCCGCAGGTCGGGCTCGGGACAGGGCGTGGGTCACTTGGACCTGCGTCTCTAAGCGTGTGCCCCTCACCTGCAACAAAACCAGACGAATCTCAGGTCTTGCAGAGACGGGCGAGACTTTTTTTTCCCCCTTAATTTCTGTGAGTTTTATTGGTACATTTTAGATATACATAATGATCGCATTCACCACAGGGCATTTGTACCCGTAGGTGAGATATCTCGGTCTTCTTTTCTCCCATTCTCCTCCCTTTCCTTCAGCCCCTCTTCCCCTCCTTATTTATAAAAGCTTTGTTTCCTTTCTTCTATTCCCTTTTTTCTTTTCTCTTTTTTTCCCCTCTTCCTCCCTTTTTCCTCTTCCTATTGAGCATTTTTTTCCCTTTTCCCAATATCTGTTATACATTTTGGCCCTTATTTACACTGTGAGAGAAACAATGAGATATTTAAAATGTGCCCAATTCATTTTTCTTAAGATTACGGTCTCCAGGTGCATCCTTTTACCTGTAAATACCTCAGGTTTATTCTTCTTTATGGCAGAGTAGTACTCTGTTGTATAAAAATACCACATCTTAAGCCGGGTGTGGTGGCGCACGCCTTTAATCCCAGCACTCGGGAGGCTGAGGTAGGAGGAGCGTTGTGAGTTCGAGGCCGGCCTGGGCTACAAAGCTAGCGCAAGGCTGGCCTGAGCTACACAGTGCGACCCTGCCTCAAAAAACCAGGACTGGGAGTTTGGCTCAGCCCCTTACGCGCCTGTCAGGCAGGTGCAAGGTTGTGAGTTCAATCCCCGGTGCCGCAAAAAAAAAAAATACCACATCTTCTTTATCCATTCATCACTCGGTGGGCATTTGGACTGTTTCCAAGAGTTCACTATTACGAACTATGCCACTATAAACATGGGTGTGTGTATATCGCTGTGGTATGATGCTTTTAATTCTTTTGGGAGAGGGAATAGCTGAGTCAAATGGAACCTCTTGTCCTAGTTGCTTGAGGAATTTCCACAGTGGTTTACCAGTCTACCCTCCCAGCAACAGTGGGGAAGGGTTCCTTTTCCCCACAGCCTCTCGAGCATTTGTTAATTGGTTGATTTCTTAATGATAGCCATTCTTTCTGGAGTGAGATGGAATCTCAGTGTTGTCTTAATGAATCCATATGAGGATAGAATATCAGATCTAAAAGACGGGATTGCAGTTAGGAATCCTGAAAAGAAAATTTTCTTAAAACTAGCAAGGGATCCTGAAAAAAATCAGTCCACCAGCTTCAAAGTGATACAAAGAAGAACAAAACAAGGTTGACCAGAGTCAGTGAAAAAGCAGGAGATAGCACAAGAAACCTGTTCATGGTCGCAGTAGCAGAAAACTTCCCTTGCGGGGGAAAAAGAATTTGACATACAGATGTGTGAGACGTATAGAACTCAATTAGCCATGACCAAAAGAAAATCTGCACCAAGGCATACAGTAGTCAGGATTCCAGAAATTCAGCACAAGAACAGAATCTTAAAAGCTGTTAGAGGAAAGAAACAAATCGCCTATAAAGGAAAGCCCAGCACAATCACAGCTGACTTCTCAGCACAAGGCAAATCTCCTGAAGTCAAGGAGAGCTTGGAGTGAAGTATTTCAAGCCCTAAAAGAAAACAGTCTCCGGCCCGGATTGACGTGCTCCACAAAACTATCTTTCAGTTAATCCCAGCACTCGGGAGGCTGAGGTAGGAGGAGCGTTGTGAGTTTGAGGCCGGCTTGGGCTACAACGCTAGCGCAAGGCCGGCCTGAGCTACACAGTGCGACCCTGCCTCAAAAAACCGGGGCCGGGGGTTTGGCTCAGCGGCTTACGCGTCTGTCAGGCAGGCGCGAGGTTGTGAGCTCATCCCCGGTGCCACAAAAAAAAAAAACTATCTTTCAGAACTGGTGGAGAAATAAAACACTCCCATGACAAAGAGCTAGTCTCCTAATGACCCAGGAGCCTGGGCTCGCTGCAGCTCCGGAGCCGTTGATCTGGGGTCACTAGGGGGCGCTCGCAGCAGGGACTCGCTCACCCTGAGGTTCCTCATCTTCCCTCTTGGGGCTTCAGGTCCCCGTTCAGGGCTGTTTCCTCTTCCTGTCAGTGATGAGGGTCTTGTGGATTTGCCTTAGCCTGAGGGTCGACTGGCTTGCACTGCTGAATTGAAATGAAGGGTTTTGGCGTTTGAAATTCGGTCTCCTGACCAAAGGACTTCTCCTCTCCAAAGGAAGGGAGAGTCGTGCAAAAAGCTGACCCAAGGCTGGCACCTCACACATCGATCCTGGTTACGCATTGTTTATAGGACAGATTTGTGGGTCCTTCAGTATTTCCTTTACAGTTCCTTTTTATAAAGCACGGACCCAACAGAAATAGTGAAAACTCAGCTCAAGTTTATTAAGATCACGAATATGACACTTTTGTTCTGGAAGTTCTAAGCAAAGGAACAAAAATAGAAAGGTGGAAAAACTGTTCTTTTCTGTAAAGAATAATAATAATAAATAATATAATTTCCTCCTAAACCTATGTAAATCAAGAATTGGGAAAATAGTTTTTAGAGTAAATTTGGGTAATTATTTTCCTAAGTATTTAGGCTTTTAAAAATGATAAACAGGACTGGGGATATAGCTCAGCAGCATAAGTGCCTGCCTGGCAAGTGCAGGGTCCTGAGTTTAATTCCAGGGCTCAAATAAATAAATAAATATGAAAAACAGATAGCTCTTATTTTTTGCATCAGTTTCTGTTTGCACCCAGGAAATGGCAGTCTTTCCACTTTTGACTCAGTAACTCGCGGTCTCTCGGTTTTGACAGTTAACTTTATTGTGGCATAATGTGCGTATAATAAAATACTTCCGCCTAAAGCTTATATGTTGATGAATGTTGAATTTACACACCTGTATATCCCCAGCCATGCTCAAGATAAGGATAGTCCTGTACCCCATGAGCTCTACTGTGCCCCCCTCATCTGGCCCTAGGACTCAAATGACCTGTTTCAGCCACTCTAGCATAGTGTAGCATTTCATGTCAGAGAAATAATAGAGTAGTATTCTCCCATGTGTAGCTTTCTCCAGTTATACACATAGAATGTATTGGTATTCGTTCCTTTGGTTGTTTTTGGTTTTGGTTTTGGTTTTTTTTTTTTTTTGGTATTGGTATTATAGTGGCTTTTTTGTATTCTTTTGTCCACTTGGTCATTAAGAATCTCAGTTTAGCCGGGCGTGGTGGCGCACGCCTTTAATCCCAGCACTCGGGAGGCTGAGGTAGGAGGAGCATTGTGAGTTGGAGGCCGGCTTGGGCTACAACTCGAGCGCAAGGCTGGCCTGAGCTACATAGTGCGACCCTGCCTCAAAAAACCAGGGCCGAGAGTTTGGCTCAGTGGCTTAAGCGCCTGTCTGGCAGGCGGGAGGTTGTGAGTTCAATCTCCAGTACCACAAAAAAATAAAATAAAATTCAATTAAATTAAAATTAAAATAAAGAGAAAAGTAAGAGATTACAGTAAAACAGAGTTTCACAAAAGGCCAATTGGAGAGTAACAATAATCCACACATTGCATATTTTTATATTCACAGTAGTTCTTTAGAGTATAAGATATAGACATGAAACATTGCCCAGAAAATTATTAGCACAAAACTTTCCCCTCAAAAAAAATAAATAAATAAAACTTTCCCCTCAACTAATCAAGAGAAACCAGCTATATGACTATCTTTTTTTGGTTTTGACTGCTATATTATTTTCAAAAGAACATTTCACATTAAAAATGAAATCTGAAAATGACCCTGTGAAAACTACTTTTCACTCAAAATTCTTTTTCTTTAACTATCTTAATTTTTTATGCACATACATAGATTTTATTTCAGTTTGTCACACAAGTGCAACAGGTTTATCTTTTTTTTTTCTTTTTTTGTCTTTTTTTGAGACAGGGTCTCACAATGCAGTTCAGGCTGGCCTTGAGCTCACTTAATAGCCCAGGCTGGTCTCAAATTTACAGCGATTCTCCTGCCTCAGCCTCCCGAGTGCTGGGATTACGGGCATGCATTACCACTCCCGGCTTCAGATTTATTCCCATTCACACGTTTGATTTCCAGAAAGGCCAACATGGCTTTATCGAGCTGCGCTTCTTCTTGTTTGATTCTGAGGTGCAGACCAAGCACTGTGCCCCTGAGCTGCAGCCCCAGCCTGCCGATTTGATTTCCGTGGCACTAGCATCTCTCAGGAGAGCTTTTAATCACGTTCCCCCCTCTGTTGTCTGCCCTTTCTTCCCGGCTGTGTCGAGTTTCCCCTGTGGACCTCCAGCGTTTTCCTTTCACAGTTTCTGTCCCTTCCCAGTGCCTCTGGCTGCCTGCGTGTGTTCCACTGTCCCCGGCCCTGTGGTCACTGCGCGGGTCCACGCTCTCTGTAGATTGTTCTCATCAGGATGCCCAGCAATTCTGGGCTCGGCTTCCTGTGTTCTTTTTAAGAACCTTTTCCCTCACTGAAATGTGGCTCCTTACTCACCATAGAAAAAGAAGGAATCTTAGATATGATTCACACAACGCCTGGTGTGAGTTGTTTAGCTACTGATTCTTGCTAACCCAGTCCTGGATGTAAGTATCTCTCTGAAATAGCATTATATTAACTTCTCTGTCCAGAGGCTAAGACGAGATCTTACAAATCCCTTGGAGAAATTCAAAAGAGATGTGTTAAATATCTAGGGGAGACAGGTCCCGAGCTATCTAGATTTCCCATCGGTGTCTTAATGAGTTTCTTTTCTTTTTTTTTTTTTTTTTGGTTTTTTTTTGAGTCTCACTATGCAGTTCAGGTTGGCCTTGGGCTCACTTCGTATCCCAGGCTGGTCTCGAACTTGCAGTGATCCTCCTGCCTCAGCCTCCTGAATACTGGGATTCTCAGCGTGCACCACCACATCTGGCTATGATCTTTCTTTTATTTTTTAGTTTTCCCAGTTTTCTTCAGTGTTGAAAGGCAGCTTAGCATTAAATGCCTCCGTTTCCTTCTAGACAGCCATGGAGGTCATGCAGTTCAGCAAGGACGAGGTCCGGGAGGTGCTGCGGCTGCTGGCCGGCGTCCTGCACCTGGGCAACGTGGAGTTCATCACCGCGGGGGGCGCGCAGGTGTCCTTCAAGACAGGTGAGGTGGCCCTGCCCGCTGGCCCGTGCTCCTCCACAGAACTGGAATGGAGTTGCAGAAATTTTTATTTCCTTTCTCTCCTTCCCTCATTCTGTCCCGTCTTCCTCTCCCTTCCTTTGTTTTTTCTGTCTCCTCTCTTTCTCTCTCTGCCTCCCTCCTGCACACCCCAGGGTTTCCCAGGCCACAATCACACAGCCTCTCACTGAGCTGCGCCCCCAGCTCCTGAGCAGCCGGAATCTACCTGCGACTGACGGGAGAGTTCGGTTAGTCAGTCGAGGGCCACCGCATGTGCAAAGCCATTGCTGCACTGGAACGACCCTGTTTTCCTTCTTCCTAAGAAACAGAGAGAATGCCCCCGAATCAGTGGGAGTCTGAGCAGCGTGCTCCACGCAGGAAACCTGTCACCGGGAGCCGGCCTGCCCTGCCCTGGCTCTGTAGTTACCTGGCTAGCACAGCAATTAGGATGACTAGTTTTGCAGGTTGGCGTGCTGGGTCCCTAACCTGCTGCACCTGGGCTACTGCCTGCATCCTATCCCCGTGCTTTAGCGGCTTCTCTGCACAGAGTGTGGAGGTTGGTGTAGGAGACAATTTGAGTGACTCCCCTTGAATGCAGGATGATTACTGCAACATTACTCTTATTTCCGTATACTGATAGGTACAGAGCTGGCTTTGGTATTCCCTGCTCTCGTCAATTGGCTCTAAGCAATGCAAATAATGCCGGTTGAAGTACTGACCTGTAATCTTTAGAGCCAGTCTGACAGTCTTCTATTTCTGCGCATAGTGCTCTTTGTAAAAGATCCAAGCGCAGTGGGATGGCAGAGCCACTCAGCTTCAGGATTGTCAGCCGGGCACGAGCCTCAAAGTAAGAGGCCGTGAGTCCCCAGGGCACAAAAGTTCACATATCAGAAGCTGAAGCAACAGCCTCCTAAATTCATTCATGTGTTCTCCCAGTCAAGCTATGCAGACCGGTCTTTCTGCTTATCTCCTTGGATATCATAAAAATGTTTTGCTCCCCACCTGGCCGACCAGCTCGAGTTCCTCACCATCCTCACTGTCACTTACCCTCGAGCCACCATCCCCGCTTTACAAGATAATGAATTCCGGGAGAGGCCTTGGATCCAGGCCTTTGTCCGCACATCCTCACTTGGGTCGGGCTCAGGACCCCTTGGCTGCCCTTAACTTTGAATACATCTTGGTGTCTTTACTCTCGATGTGGGTTGCATTGGAGGTGGTAGATGGGAATTAACTTGCTGGGACTGCAATAATGTCTCAGTGGGATTACAAATATAACTTTCTGGATTGTGAGGAGGACTGGAAAAGGGATTACAACACTTGGATTATGGTATTTGGTATTTGGGTTATGAAAGGTTGGTGTGGCGATAAAATGACAGATACACATGCAGCTGGGTCTGTCATCGTTTCCCACAGTGAATTCTTTCATAGATGGGTTTCAAAAGCCTTCTGGAAAGAAGCGATAGGCATGGTCACAGAATGTAGGGTTCACACGGTTGGTGAGGAGCCCAGTCTCTGTAGCTTAGGGGTTCTTAGATGACTGATCCACCCAGCACCTCTCCATGGTCTCAAAAATCTTAGAACCCCAAAGGGCTTTTGTTTATGTTACTTACATCTGTTTAATATGTGCTAATTCAATTTTTTTTTTTTTTCTTTTTGGAGACAGGGTCCCGCCATGCAGTTCAGGCTGGTCTTGAACTCACTGTGTAGCCCAGGTTGGCCTCAGATTTGTTGTGATCCTTCTGCCTCAGCCTCCCCAGTTCTGGGATTACAGGCATACAGCACCATGCCCG
This sequence comes from Dasyprocta punctata, assembly GCA_004363535.1. Classification (NCBI taxonomy): domain Eukaryota; kingdom Metazoa; phylum Chordata; class Mammalia; order Rodentia; family Dasyproctidae; genus Dasyprocta; species Dasyprocta punctata. Next base: position 3,999 of record RJWM01038951.1, on the reverse strand, counting down.
GTTCTGCATTAGAATTTAAAACTGAGCGCTCTCTTAACTTTCTGCAGTAGCCGTGCTGCCTTTCCCAGGCACAGTATGGACTTCCCCCTCCACCCTCTTTTTCTTTACTCTGCCCAAGCCCACTCTGCAGGGCCAGTTTCTCCCCTGCTCTTCACTTTTGCTTTCTTGAATAAACTCGGCCACTGCTAAAAACAAAAAACAAAAAGAATTTAAAACTGAAGCCTTTAGAAATATTTATTCACTCATTTAAAAGTAAACCCAATAAGCAAGGCATGTTGCATGTACCTATAATCCCAGCACTCAGGAGGCTGAGACAGGAGGATTTAAAAGACTTTTCCAAAACAAAGAAGTATAAGAACAGAGACACTGTCTTACCTTTCACAAATTTCTTTAGTACTATCTGTGAAAATAGTCTTCCATCTCTGGTGGCATCTTAGGGACCCCTAGGGGTGCCCACTCACTGCCAAACGCAGGGTTTTCTGTGCTCCTGACCTTGGCACCCACTAAAACATAAATGATCTGCTGCTGAGATGCGCGCTGTCAGGCGCGCGCTCTGCTCCCTGGCGCCACCTTGTGGCTGATCCTGGGGCTGCGGGTCCACCATGCCTCCCTCTTTCCGTCCGCAGCTCTGGGCCGGTCTGCGGAGTTACTTGGGCTGGACCCCATGCAGCTCACGGACGCCCTGACCCAGAGATCCATGTTCCTCAGGGGAGAAGAGATTCTCACGCCGCTCAGCGTCCAGCAGGTACGCACTGGTCCAGAAAGATGCTCCCAGGCGTGCAGAACTGTGCTGGGATTGGCAGAAATAACTGCTGAACAATTCTGGTGGCTTTGGCACTGGTCAAATGCAGGCGCATGGACAGAGCCGTCCTAGGCAGAGCTGCTGTGTGTTTACGACATGCATGTCCCCTCAGTTAGGGTCTTGATCCTGCCACTTGTTCTTGGGAAATGTACCTGCTGTGCCTCAGTTTCCTCCTCTGTAAGACCAGGATAATTATGAGGTGTGATCAGAATATACAATGACTGTCTCAGCTTTAACAGTGTATTATGGTAAAAGACCGATGGCCGTTAATCCTTCTCGCTTCCAACACACTCATCCCATCCTTCTGGCCGCTTTCTGAAGCAGTTCTGGAAGTCCTCTTTCGTGAGTGTCTTTACGAGATTTGATCAAAAATATGGGGAATGCAACTGCCACGTGCCATCCAACCGGAAGGCAGGCTCGTGAGGGAGACCTCGTCCACCTCATTCACCGTAAGTGGCACTGCGTGACACTGCTCTTCCCCAAAGGAAAAGCGATCCTGGAAAGGAAACATTTTGAACCCCACCATCAGGCTGTTTTAACAGCCACACGGCCCAACTACAGATACCCGTGAACAAGGACTTCCAGAACTGATCAGAAAGGGGCAATATAGTAGAATAAAAGTGTTCAAAGCAAGGGGAATCATTGGCAATGCCTCTTCCTGGAACAAATTTTTAAGAATTAATATTCACTGTAGTTTTTAGTCACACCGCATATATAGATTCAGAATCTCCTGTGTAACTGAATGTGCAAAGTTACATTTCAAATCCTGATCTTTAAAGGGGTTGTGGGTGAATCGTACCAGAAAGTTAGCGAGTTCACACTGTCTTCAAATATCTCTGGGTTCCCTGACTTCCCCGAGGGTCCCTGGTCTTCCCCGGGACAATGTGTCCATCTGAGGAGTTAGGGCAGGGTTAGACTCACCTGCCGCTGGCCCTGGTCACCAGGACCGCGTGTCACCTCCTGTCCCACAGGCAGTGGACAGCAGAGACTCCTTGGCTATGGCACTTTATGCACGCTGCTTCGAGTGGGTCATCAAGAAGATCAACAGCAGGATCAAGGGCAGGGATGACTTCAAGTCTATCGGCATCCTCGACATCTTTGGATTTGAGAACTTCGAGGTAGGCTTCCAAAGCATGGGGCCTCGTGGATTCTGTTCTGGGTCTTGGGCTGCTATAAAATCAACCTCATGAAGCCGGGCGTGGTAGTGCACACCTTTAATCCCAGCACTCGGGAGGCTGAGGTAGGAGGAGCATTGTGAGTTCGAGGCCGGCTTGGGCTACAACGTGAGCACAAGGCCGGCCTGAGCTACATAGTGTGACCCTGCCTCAAAAAACTAGGGCTGGGAGTTTGGCTCAGTGGCTTAAGCGCCTGTCTGGCAGGCCTGAGGTTGTGAGTTCGATCCCCGGTGCCACCAAAAAAAAAAAAAAATTCAACCTCGTGAGGTTGGGCAGATGGCACCCAGCCGTAATCCCAGCACTCTGGAGGCTGAGGCAACAGGTGGCTCCAAGTTCAGGGCCAGCCTGGACTACACAGCAAGTTCAAGGCCAGTCTGAACTACACAGTGAGACCCTGTCTCAAAACACCAAATGAATGAATGAACAAATAAATAAAATCTTTTGAAGTAGACATTGATATTTTTCACTGCAGGTTTTTTTTTCTTTTTTTGGTTTTTTTCTTCACTTTTCATGTAGCAGGCACAAAAGACACCTGTTGAATGTTTTCCCGTCTCAGGTTAACCACTTTGAGCAGTTCAATATCAACTATGCAAACGAGAAGCTTCAGGAATACTTCAACAAGCATATTTTTTCCTTAGAGCAACTGGAATACAGCAGGTACGCGCTCCGGGGATTCCATTCCAGCTCTGTGAAGGATCAGCCGCTGACTTAGGCGGTGGAGAGCTCCGCTGTCATTCCCTTGACCCTGTTTCAATCTCTCTGTAGGGAAGGCCTGGTGTGGGAGGACATTGACTGGATAGACAACGGGGAGTGCCTGGACTTGATCGAGAAGGTGCTGGCCGCTGAGGGTGCCTCTGCTCCTCCGAGGGTGTCCCGCTGGGCTGAGTCATATTTATGGGAACAGAGTAACTTGTGCGAACTCGCACATCAAAGATGAGAATGTTCGGAACACAATGGACCGTTTGGAAACAGAGATGTCAATGTGCAAGGTTGAATTTAAATACTTGGCTGCCCCTGGCCTATTGTCTCCTTGACCAGGGTATTTAAGAACCCACAGTGTGAATTGACTGCCCCGAGATGCCACTTCACCAACAAAGCCTTTCCATCCGGGGCAGGGAGGGGAGGAGACAGGCCAGCTGTGGAGGTTTGAGCCACTGCATTACAGTGGGTTTCATGATTTAAAAGGGACTCCTAGAGAATTTAAATTAACTGACTTCCTGAGGGTGGATCATTCTGATTTTTTCCACCCAAGAAATTCACATGCTTTTTCTTGTGGTCGCTGACTTGATAGGGATGGTGAGGAGAGGAGCCCTCAATAGTTTGAAAGACACACGTCCCACGTTGAATGCATTCAGCTTTCTTCTTCCCTTCTCTAGAAACTCGGCCTCCTGGCCCTTATCAACGAAGAGAGCCACTTTCCTCAAGCCACGGACGGCACCCTACTGGAGAAGTTGCACCAGCAGCACTCAGTACGTGGAGACTGCCGGTCCCCCATCACGCATGAGCAGCAAGCAGATCTGGGGATTAAGCTCTCACCCAAGACGCACTGGGTCCTCTTGGCCCAGCGCTGCCTCTTGGATTTAATTTCCTTCTCGTAACTCAGGCTTTCCTTCCCTTTCTAGACCTGCTCTTATTAGATCTAAGTCGAATAAGGTTGGATTTGGGGGCCATGGTCAGGCTGCCCGTTTGTCTTGAGAGTGCTGAAGGGACCATTTGTAAGCGACGGTCACAGCATGGTTCAGCAGAGGGCGACTCTGCGCACTGTCTGTGCTGTGACGGCGGCCAGTACTGTGATCATTTTTGCTGTCCATTGTGTTGCTTTTCTCTAAAGGCAAAGGGAATGAGTGAGTGAAATGAGGTGTATTTATTTTGTTTTTTGTTTGTTTTTTTTTAGAATAACCACTTTTATGTGAAACCCAGAGTTGCAGTCAACAATTTTGGAGTGAAACACTACGCTGGGGAGGTAAGGTCTTCTTGTGATGCTCATTGGTATTCACCCCCTTTTCTTTTCTTTTCTTTTCT